>CM024753.1:119231419-119305894 GCA_014218235.1 Colocasia esculenta | reverse complement strand
GAATTGTGTTGCCTTCAGACACAGTGGGCTTTTTAGCCCTGTTTTGTCCGTTGTACATTGTTTTTGTGTCCCGTCTTCCTCCTGTGTGAAGTTTAGTTTATTTAACATGCATTTATCAACCCACATGATTTTTATTGCTCTTAAGTTATGATCATGTTCTCTACCTGTCGATTATTCACTTTCTTACCTGTTATTGACATGCTAAAAACACATAGCTACTTGCTAAAATTGTCAAGCATGATTATTATTTCTTGATTTAGCACTCCTAGTACTTTCCATAAATGGAGTTTCCATAATCAGATTACATACATGCACTTGAGCGATTCTCACGCGCGGCATGTGCATACACTCTACACGATAGGAAAGCCCCTTCTTGGCTTGTTGTGAACTCTCCGTCGGATATTCCTTCTGCCGCACGGATATGATCCCTTAACCACGGCCTCTGTAAGTCTCCTCTAACCATTGATTCCCACATGGCCGATGAGCATGTTGTACTTAAGTACCCAAAAGTTAGTGTGCATGTATCTTTCTTCTCTTGACATTCTTGACAAGATATTTCTCTTCTCATCTTGATTTTTGTAGTACACCTATATTGAACATAGGACCAAGTTACTAATAAGTGATTGAACTAAAATGAAAACACTGTTATGTTTCCAGATTGAACTCTTGAACTATCGCCTAACTATCTTGATATTATTGAACTCTTGAAATACGACCATACTTGATTGTGGGTATCTACATTTACATTACTTGAGATGCTGGATCGGCACGGAGAGTGTCCAAGGGCTCCAGTCTATCCCCCTGATAGAGAGTCAATAATATATTGTTAACCGGGGTATAATGATTATTGGCATTGCATTTACGCTAGGAGTACTTGCGTTTAAATGCTAGATATGTAAGGCCCTCTAATTTCCGTCGTATTATTTGTACCTATGTGTGAATAATTGTGCTTATGTATGTTATGTACTTATTTACGTACGTATTAATTAGTATAATTACGTATGCATGTGTTTATATTAAGTATAAAGAATGTATACATTGCATGATGATAGTGTGGATATAAACCCATATACATATTGCGTGTATATACGCTTGATATGCATGGTTTTCTGCATAAATTAGGTTCTGGCCGAAGGCCACCTTGGCGTCAAGCCCAGGCCGTTGAGCTAGTGTCAGCGTCCTACATGGACGCCAACACTAACTCCGGCGTCCAGCGATCTGGATGCCAACTTCTTTGACCTGCATGCGTTGCAGAGCCAGAAAATCCGGGAGCAAGGCATGGCCTCCATTGGGGGTATGTCCCCCAACGGCTCTAAGCCTGTCTAATCGGTATGGTACTGGGTGAGGGGCTCTCATAGGTCTGAACCCGGATTTGGCCTCTCCCCCTTCTCATTTCACCTTGCAAGAGGAGAAATAGAGTAGAGAAAAACCCTAGGTGAGCTGTGAGAAAACCCCATTTTAGAACCCCCAAATCCGACCCCTTGGAGCTTGTTTTGAGATCTACTGCAACCAAGGATGAAGCTGGAGCAAAGGATAAGGCATCCCCATCATCCCCTCGGCGTGGAGATCACCCAGGAGCCCGGAGGAAGCGATCTAGAGGGAGGTTCTGCGACTTCTTGGGACTGCCCAAGGAGGTCTTCACCAGCCTTTAAATCCCTTAGAAGATTTTTGAAAGGCAGTGAACCTATCTATGGTGTCCCTGTATGAGTCTAGGTGTTTTTTTGTTATTTTTATGGAATTTTCCTCGAGTCCTAGACCCTCCAATTCACCCAAGTTTCAGAGCTCGGGTCTGTGTTTTCTGCACAGACCTGGTTAGACGCAAGGTCCATGGACGTTCAGTTTATGCTTTGCGTCCATCGACCATGCCGCTGACCTTGAGTCAGCGGCCAGAGACCGCCGCCTAGTTCTTCTGGACAGAACAGTGGCTGTTCTTGTCCCACTTATGCAGTAATTCGGTATGTTTTATGCGATGAGGATATATGGTAAAGCTTATACTCTATGTATATGGTTAGTTGTGGTGTGTGAATGAATGTGGGATGTGAATGGTGAATGTAGATAATGATATTTTGTAAACTTGTGAGCATGACTTGTAGGAAATTTTGCAAAATCCATGATTCATGATTTAGATGAGTGTGAATGCCTTAGTTTCGGTTTGATCATGAAGAATAGTGGTCAGCATATGCGTTTGCAAATTTTAGTAATTTATCCATGCTTGTGAAATTTGTAATAAGCTCGGTGTTCGGTAAATTAAAACATGCGAAAATGGTTTGTGATAATTGATCATAGATGTATGAATTATGGTAATGTTGTATTCTAGATTCGTGCATATGTTAGTAACGTAAGTTTTAAACAGCAAGTGGCAATTTACAAGATGTGTTAAACCCCGTGTTAATTATTATGAACGGCATGCTAATTAGGTGTTTTATTTACTGTACATTCCATGAAGCTCAGAAAACTCTGAAATTTGAGGGTATCATCTTGAACCCGAAAACAGCATGTGGTAAAAATTTCAGGTCATTTGGACCCGTAGAAAGAGTTATTGTGTTTTCATGTGAAATGTGAATAATTCGTACATATGATCGAAATGTAATTAGATTTTGTTTAAACCCAGCATGATTAGTGTGTTTACTGTGTGTTAAACCTTGAACTCTGTAATACCATGTTAGGAAAAACAGAGGATTTATTGTGAGTGAGAAAGTGAATGTGATACAAAGTGTAAAGTGTAAAACCATGTGTAAACGGTAAATGTGTAAAAGTGTAATTGTGCCATGTGATACTGCTTCCGAGAAGGCATGGTTGCCGTATCAGGAAAGGTCCCCCTGGGAAGGTTCATTGTGTTAAGTGACCCTAAGGGCATTAGGGGGAAATCCTGGAGGTGGACAAGTACCACTAGTAGGGTGGAGACTTTTCTCCCGCGTCTGCGCAGTCCAAGAGTCGCCATTGTATTGCCTAGATGGCGTCTATGTGATGTGATGTGTGTGTGTCCTTCTTGGTGGTTTGGACTATGTTCACGGCACCTAAATATGTATAAAGTGTTAATGTGAAATGTGTATGTGACCATGTGTAAATGTGTAAGTGACATGTGACTGTGTATGTGTAAAGTGTAACCACGTGAAAAGAGGGAATTTGTGTAAAAGAAAATGTGAAACTCTCGATGTGTAATGTGTTATTGAAACCATGTGAGACAAAATCTGAAACCATGTGAATTCAGAAAATGCATGTTATTATTCTCATGTTTATGTGTACAAAGTGTTTAGAATCCATGGTAGGGACAACAAATGAATATGTGTGCAAAATGGCATGATGGATTGTTCATATGTGAGGTTTTAAGCAACGTTGTAGCTCTCATGTGTAGATTCATAGTCATTGAACCATGTGAAATCAGCAACCTAAAGCATGTGAAAAGTTATGTATGCACTTAAGAATATGTGGAATCCATGCGAATTGTGTTTCCCTTTTTATGCATGTAAATTGTCCATATTGATAGCTCTCATGTTTGATTCTGTAAAAGATTAAAGTTCATGAGTAAATTGAATAGAGACCATGTGATAGGGGATTTTATTTTAAAAATCTGAAAGCATGAGTTATGTATAAAATTGTAGAACTTTCATGATAGGTTGAAAACTCGAATTGACTAGCATGCTATGTGTTGCTAATTGTAATTTGCATGTAGAAACTGCTAGGATTTGTACGTGTATATCATGAATAGTGTTGCTTGCTGAGTCCCTGGACTCACTCCTTGCTTCGGCGTACAGGTATATGTTGGTGACACGACACCGCTTGAGGAGACTGGTGGAGATGGACTCCTAGCGCGAAGACTAGATAGTTTGTTGAGTTCTTTGAGTTTGTGTATTTCCCTGTATGTAATTTTGAACATTGTATTAGAATTATCATGAGAAGAATGTATTATGTGGACATTATGTATTTCCATTTCAGTAATTTAATTTATGTGAACTTTGGTTCCTTTTCTTGCAAATTGTAAACTGCATGTATGTTTAATGTGGATGATGAATGAATGTAGATAGTTCTCTTTTACTTCCGCTACTCTGTTGTATATTCGCGTGTATCTCAGCTGTTTGTATCGTTGGGTAAATGTCCCACTGTGGCAGCACTTGTTATATCGACGTGGGTTGGAATAACCGTACCGGTATAATGAGGGCCGTCACAGAGATTGGTATCAGAGCGACCGGTTGAGATTGCATGAATATACCTAAGTCATCATCCCCATTGCATGCTAAGTATGTCCACATGTGTAGAAAACACTAATAGGAAGTGAAAAATAGATAAGAAAATGGCTAGAAAACTTAGTAACCTAGCTCTAATTAGTGGCTGAAATTTTATTTCAGCCATGTCTTCCCGTGGACGATGTGGAGGTGTGCCAGCTCGCGACGACGAGCAGAGGCGTGAGGAGCGGGCGGAGCAGTAGGCCCCGGCCCCACAGGGCCCTGTGCTTCCCCCACCACCGCCAGTGGACTATGGAGTATTCATGCAAGGTCTGGTGCAAGCCATGCAAACGCAGGCCCACACCAGGCAGCACTCCAGGCCCAGTTGGAGGCCCAAGTAAAATAATAAAACAACCTAGTAGTTTGCTATTTAATTGTATGATATTGTGTTTATTGTATATTGTTATTATTTAATGTAGCAGGCTCAGGCCCCAGCTCAGGACCATGGTGGACCTTCCATCATGGAGAGATTCAAGAGGATGACCCCACCCTCTTTTAAGGGGGAGAGTGATCCGCTATTGGCAGAAAGCTGGATGAGGGAGACGGAGAGAAAATCTTCCGAGCTATCAGGTGTCCTGACGAGGACAAGGTGACCTTAGCCACCTACATGCTACAGGTATGTTTTGGTTTATGCTTGTATGTTGTTTGTCAAGTTAGAAATTGTTGGTAGTGCTTATGAAGGTGTGTTGCAGGAGAGAGCTGATGTATGGTGGTCCTCCCTACTGCGTACGCGCTTCGAGGACGGAGCAGTAGATGTGGCATGGGACGCGTTTGTGAGGCTCTTCCGAGCCAAGTTCGTCCCAGAGCATATTCAGGACAAGATGGAGCAAGAATTCCTTTCCCTGACGCAAGGATCAATGACCGTCCTGGAATACGAGGCAAGGTTTTCTGAACTTTCTAAATATGCACCGCATATAGTAGAGGATGAGCGCAGGAAGACCAAGAAGTTCGTGATGGGTCTCAAACCATCACTGAGGACGAGGCTCGTGGCGTTCGACCACCGCACGCTAGACGAGGCCCTCAGCGCAGCCTGCAGACAGGAGGGAGAAATGGAGCAGTATATGGAGGAGAAGAAGGCTTCACAGAAGAGGCCGACAGCAACTTTCCAGCGGCAAGATAAGAGGAAAGCGGTGTACCAGACACCGCAGAAACAAATGGCAGTCAGCAACTCTCAGGTACCCTCTGTACGTTCCCCCGGTGTGAAGAGAGAGTGTCCCCATTGTGGGAAGACCCATGGAGGTTCCGAGTGCTGGTTAGTAGCGGGTAGATGCTTAAAGTGTGGGAGCAGCGACCACAAGATCAAGGATTGCCCAAGACTTCAGCAGGAAGCTCAGCGAGGAGCGCCAGTGCAGCAGTAGTAGCGGCAGCCGCGCCAGCTACAGGACGACCAGGAAGGCCTCGAGCCCCAGCACGAGTGTTTGCGTTAGCTCGTGAGGACGCCGAGCAGGCGGAGCATGTCACCGAAGGTACAGTTTTACTTTTCGGTGTGCACGCTCGGGTTTTGTTTGATACGGGTGCTACTCACTCATTCATTTCCGAGCAGTTCGCTAGGCAGTTAGCCCTAGAGTCAGGCGTAGAGTCTGAGAGTTAGAGGTCCCTTTGTCTGTGCACACCCCTGCGGGTACGGTATCGACTAGGAAGTGCATTCCGTCGCTACCTGTGTGCATTGAGGATAGATTCCTAGATGGGTGTTTCTTCTTGCTAAAGATGAAGGATTATGATTGTATCCTTGGTCTGGATTGGCTAGAGGAGCATATGCGTTAGTGGATTGTCGTAGGAAGAAGATTGTTTTCCGCATTCCTGGTGAGGATGAGTTCTCTCATCCCTTGCCAAAGAACTTAGCGGGAAAGTTAGTTATCTCTGCCCTGAAGGCGATGCGCATGGTGAACAAGGGTTGTGACGCATTCCTTGCCAGCGTTATGCTAGTACCCGATGCTGGTTCGTCACTGACTCTTGTAGAGATTGATGTGGTGCAGGACTTTCCAGATGTCTTTCCCAATGACATGTCTGGATTGCCACCGGATAGGGAGATAGAGTTCACTATAGAGTTGCTTCCAGGCACCTCTCCTATCTCGAAGGCCCCATATCAGATGGCCCCTGCAGAGTTAGCCGAGTTGAGGAAGCAATTGCAAGAATTGCTCGATAAGGGATTTATTCGCCCTAGCATTTCCCCTTGGGGCGCACCTGTATTATTCATCAAGAAGAAAGACGGATCACTTCGGTTGTGCATTGATTATAGGAAACTAAACCAGGTGACTGTGAAGAACAGGTATCCCTTACCTCGGATTGATGATCTGTTTGACCAGTTGCGAGAGGTGTCAGTCTTTTCCAAGATTGACTTGCGATCTGGTTATCATCAGTTGAGGATTAGGAGTGAGGATGTGTCCAAGACGGCATTTAGAACCCGTTATGGACATTATGAGTTTTTGGTTCTTCCTTTCGGATTGACCAACGCCCCTGCAGCGTTCATGGATCTCATGAACCAGGTGTTTAGTCCGTATCTAGATAGCTTTGTTGTTGTGTTTATTGATGACGTGTTAGTCTATTCTCCGGATGAGGCCACACATCGTCAGCATTTGAGGTTAGTCTTAGAGGTTCTCCGTGAGCACAAGCTGTATGCGAAGTTCAGCAAGTGCGAGTTCTGGTTGCGCGAGGTTCATTTTCTCGGCATGTTATCTCCGGTGCTGGTGTCGCAGTTGATCCAGCAAAAGTCCAGGTAGTTATGGATTGGAGATTCCCAGGACCCCTTCGGAGATTCGTAGTTTTATTAGGTTAGCTGGTTATATCGGCGATTCATTGAGGGTTTCTCATCCATCGCCGCCCCTTGACAAAGCTGAGCGTAGCTTTCAGCTATTGAAGGCTAAGCTTACTTCTGCTCCGGTATTGGTATTGCCTAGTGGTCTAGAAGGTTTTGCCATTTATACGGATGCATCTCAGATTGGTTTAGGCTGTGTGCTCATGCAGCAAGAGAGGGTAGTGGCTTATGCTTCTCGTCAGTTGAAGGAGCATGAGAGGAACTATCTGACTCATGATTTAGAGCTCGCAGCTGTGGTTCATGCACTAAAGATCTAGGAGAGGCAATGACTCGATTTGGGTAGTTGTAGATAGATTCTCGAAGACTGCTCATTTCCTGCCTATGAAGAAGAAGCAGTCAGTAGAGAGTTTAGCTAGATTGTATGTTAGCGGTATCGTTAGATTGCATGGTGTGCCGAAGTCGATCATTTCGGATCGAGATCCGAGATTTACTTCGAGATTGTGGAAGGGTCTTCAGGATGCGTTAGGTTCGGAGCTGAAGCTCAGTTCGGCGTTTCATCCCCAGACCGATGGACAGCCCGAGAGGACTATCAGACGCTCGAGGATATGTTGAGAGCGTGTGTTCTAGATTGGAAGGATGATTGGGAGCGTCATTTACCTCTTGTGGAGTTCGCATACAACAACAGCTTTCATGCTAGTATTGGTATGGCTCCATTCGAGGCGTTGTATGGTAGGCCCTGCAAATCTCCTTTATGTTGGGAGGAGACTGGTGATAGGCAGTTGATCGGACCGGAGTTGGTTCAGGAAACTTCGGATAAGATTCAGCTTATCAGAAAAGGCTTGTTGCGGCACAGGATAGGCAGAAGAGTTATGCCGACAACAGGAGAAAGATTTGGAGTTCGAGGTTGGCGATCATGTCTTCTTGAAGATATCGCCTACTCGAGGTGTCGTCAGATTTGGCAGGCATAGCAAGCTAAGCCCTAGGTCATTGGCCATATGTCTTTAGATGCCCTGACTGCTTACATTCATAGTAGATAGGTTCAATCTTCTTGTTGTCTTTTATGTAGAATCTTCTTCCTGACTGTTGCTTCTTCTTTGCTAATATTCTTTACAGACATCTTGACAGGAAGGCTTCTTCTTCACTATCTATACTGATGTTTTCACTAGTTGTGGCACAGTCTTTGCTTGGCTCTTTAGTTTTTAATGTCATGCTAACCTTCTTCTTCGAGGTGCTTTCCCCCAGTCTCTCCATATTTATCTCATGAGCCATGAGAGACCCAATGAGCTTTTCTAATGACATTGAGGAGAGGTCATTGGCTTCCTCTATAGCAGTGACTTTGAGAGTCCATAAGGTTGGTAAGGATCTTAGTATTTTCCTCACCATGTCTCCTGTCTCATACCATTTCCCAAGTCTAGCTAGACCATTTGTGATATCTGTGAATCAACTATACATTTAAGAGATGAAATCACCTGAAATCATCTGAAACTTTTCATACTGAGTCATCAATATGTCTATCCTTGTTTCTTTTACCTTATCAGTTCGTTCATAGGTGAGTTTCAGCTTATCCCACATCTCTTTGGCCATATATATTCTATTGAACTCCTTCTTGCTCAACGAGCAGCATAATATGCTCTTGGCTTTTCTGTTCAAAGATATCTTCTTTCTTTCTTCATCTGTCCATTCTTTCTTGGGCTTGGAGATTTGGAGATCACCATCTTCTATAATGCTCCAGATTTGGTAGTCAAAGCCTTGTAGGAAGAATTCCATTCTGGTCTTCCAGTAGTTGTAGTCTTCTCCATCGAATAACGGAGACCTATTGACAGACTAACCCTCTACATAACCTTAGGCTGCCATTTGACCTTTGCTCTAAGATCGTTAGATCTTCTTGATTTTTAGAGACCAAAGCTCTTATACCACTTGTTGGAGAGGTTGCAAGCCCAAAAGGGGTTGAATGGGTTGCTTAAAATATATCTTGAAATTTTCCTATTAAAAATAACTTCATTAGAGTTAATGAGCAGTGGAATAAGATCAAAACAATCACGCAAATAATGCACAAGAATTTTATCCTGGTTTGGATCTCCTATCACCAGGAGTCCTACATCGAATCCCAAAGAAACTACTTGGGATTCCACTAACCAAGAGTATAGTCCCCCTTATGACACTTACACATCCACCACCTGCTGGCCTTCTCTTCAACTCAGAAGAGGCAGAAAAACCACCTATAACAAAAGGTCTTCGCTTCAACAAGGGGAACAAACCACCTACCCACAGTAGGTCTTCTCTTCACATAGGAAGAGGAGCACTCTGAAAAGAGAGTTGAAGGGATATCCCCTAGATCAAGCTTATACAATAAGCCTTGCTTGATTTGAGGCACGAACTGAGAGGGAAAAGAATGGAGCTATGATGCTACCCTCTCAGAAACAATAAACTCTCAAAAGAAAAATTGAAGTGAAGCTTCAGGGAGAGCACAAAGTAGATGAGCTGGGAGTGAGAGCACGATGCTCTTCTAATCGGAATGGTGGTGAAGATCTCTGTATGTACACTTGTGTATCTCTATTTTCTTGTTCTTCACAGCCATCGTCTTCTTATAGCCATTCATGCTTTCTTTAGATGTAACTGTTGAGATATCCATTGTCTATCATTTCTTGATGCTCATTTTCCATGCAGTCGCAGTTGGTCTTACATTGTAGAAACATATGACTACTGGAAACTTGCATGTATTAATTGCTAAGAGAGAGAGAGAGAGATGTCTTCAATAACAGTCAATGTTCTGAGTAGGTGCAGAAAGATGTTATATAGAAATAGATATGTCCATTTTGTCACCATATAAATCATAAGAGACTTGTTATAAAGATGGCAAACCGTAAAGCACTTTCTGCAAGGGAACTATGTCCCGTGACTAACCAAGGCACAAACAGATGTCTTAGAATACTTACATGAGAAGATGTGCTCCAAACGACGGGAAATATGAAATTCACACATTCAAACACTAAAGGTATTTAAAACATGTTTGTGAATCCTTTAATTATTTTATCAAAGATGTTTTCAGAAAGTTTCTTGATCAGAAGATATGCAATATGATCAATATGATTTTATCAAGGAAAATAGCCTGATAAAGATAATAGATATTTTATTTGAAATAGCATTTGATATGATAAAGCCAACTGATGTTTAAAGAGAATCGATGTCTAAAGATAATCGATGTCTAAATGCAATCGATGTTTAACACAATCGATGTTTAAGTTAAAAGGCAATCGATTTATAAAGATAATTGATGTTTTAAGGACAATTGATATTTAAGTTAACGACAATCGATGTATAAAGGTAATCGATGTTTTAAGGACAATCGATGTTTAAGTTAAACGACAATCGATGTCTAAATGGTTAGCAATCGATAGGTACAAAGGCAATCAATGTAGAGCTTCGACTGGTCAAGAATACAACATTATTGGTCGAACTGGAACTTCAGAAATGATGAAGTGAACTTCGTATATGACAAAGTTGAACTTCATATACAACATATCATAACACTGTCAATTGAAGTGAAACTTTGGATATGATGAAGTGAACTTCGTATAGAATGAAAACAACGCAGTCGGTCGAATTGAAGCTTCATATATGACTTTGGATATGACAAAGTTTGCTTCGTATATGACGAAGTGAACTTCGACTATTTAAGATAAAAACATGCATGACGAAGTGAAGCTTCGTATATGACGAAGTAAACTTCGGATATGACGAAGTAACTTCGGATATGACGAAGTTAACTTCATATATGATGAATTAAACTTCAGAAATGAGGAAGTAGAACTTCGGATAGGAGGAAGTTAGCTTCGACTGATCAATAAGCAACCATGCATGACTTCGGATGATAAAGCTTAAAGCTATGGATGATGAGACTTGACTTTGATTGAAACTATGAAAAAGTTGTCAGTAATGTAAATCATGAACCTATGAATGAAAACTTTAATTGACAACAAAGACTTACAAGAAATTGAACACCATCTAGTGGACTTAGAAATTCTTGGAATACTTACAATGGTGATCTTTGAAGTATTATTATTTTCTTTGAGTTACCTGTTGAGAGACTTAACCAAAATAATATTAGTTAAAATATATTAAATATTTTGAAATGTAGAAATATTATGATAAGTTTTGTTATCACTAAAATATAGTCATGGAGATAAATGAGTCAACATAGTGCAACTCTTTTCTCCCTACAACCGGCTTCTTCCCACGTCTAGAATATCCAAATAGCAGTAATAGGCAATTGGATAGGTTTCATGTCTTATTTAAAGGGTTTGAGGCTATAAGATTTCAAATAGGAATCAAACTCCAGCCTTTTGTGATTTCCTTTGGTTTCCTTCCTATATGACAACTTCATTTTCCTAGTTTAAATAGGCTTGGTGTAGCAAGCATCCCTTTTGTTGATGAATCATTGTTTTAAGAGTCTTATTGGGTGACATTTTTAGGTGCAAGTTAATGGCCCATTTAGTCTAGTGTTTAGCTCACTTAACTCAATTTACTATTGAACTTTTGAGCATTACGATTCAGAAATTATTCTTTAAGAAAAATTTTATTTATCTTTATTTTAAAAATACGAGTTGTTACAGCTTATTTAATAGCTCTATTAGATGGTGGCAGACTATTCCTCAAATTTTGATAGCTGAGTATACGGTCTTCCTAGGGGACATAATTGTATAATGTTTTCGATTTTAGAGATATAAAATATATATTGTGATTTTAGAGATATAATGTGAAAGTGGAATACTATGTACATATTTTTTTTATAAAAAAAAACAAATTTGAGTAGGTCCGATCCAAAGAATACTTAATTAATACCTACACATGTAGCAACCTAGTACGGTCTTCCTAGCAGATTCCTTATATACACGTCGAATCTCGTCCTCGGTCTCTCTCCACCCACGCAAGAATTAACACCAATTGACCAATTGGATGAAAGTTCTCTTGTCAGTTCGATGTTTCTTTAATAGGTACTGTTTAACCTCACTGGCAATCACTATTGGAGAATAGAGGGAAAACATATTACTTGGTATCTTTATAGTGATTCTCGTCTTATTATGATGATATTGAATTGGGTTGTTGAACTTAAAATTTTAAGATAATGGGGGAGAATGTTTTATTTTTATGATCATATTTATATTTTGTTCATCACTTGACATGGGACTATCTTTTGCATGCTCCTTCACATGTAGGCAGCTAGGTTGATTCTAATTAACTTTGTCAAGTGAATTATCTATGATAGATTCGAAGTGTGCGATCAAAGATTATAATGAGTTTAATATCTGTAATAAAGTTATTGAACTAAACTCATCCCAAACAATTAAAGCAACGAGTAGAAGAAAATTATTATAATAAATATATATTTATAATTTCATATTGTCAAGTAGATTAGCTAGAGGTCTCAGCACCGTACAAGCATCGTTATGTTATGCTCCTATATTAAGTTAGTTCAACTTGACGCGCGTGGGGCCACCATTGCCGGAGGAACCATATCATATTCATGGCGTTAAGCAAGTACGTTTAACCGTACTGGTGACGCATTAAAACCCATTGGTGCTTCTTAACTGTCTTATGGAGGATTAGTGTGAGTGGCAGCTAATTAATTCACAGTCTGATCTTTAAGTCATATTTAGCATTGGAATAGATTGAAAATAGAATGAACATATCTTCAAAATTTTAAGATTATTTTCAATTTATTTTATTACGAAACAGTCACTTAATATCCGTGACGGTTTTAAACTTACAGGAGAAAGCTAATACCAGACGCTAATTAACTAGTAACGTAGATTCACAAAAAGAAGAAGACTAGTCACCTCACCTGGTGTTGTAGCTAATTATAATACAAGATATACCAGTATTTTCAACTCATGTAGGGCAAAAAAGAACCTAAAAAAAGCCAAAAATTGACAAGACATCCAATTTTCCTAACTAATGTAGGCCCCTATGTATAGTAGATGTTCTCTTTAAACTTCTTTCTCTCTCTCTCTCTCTCTATATATATATATGTACAGAGTTGGATTTGGTGCTCACTCACAGTTGTCCGCCCCCTGTCCTGTCCGGCTTAGATATAAGTAGATGGATCTTGCAATGTATTGATGATTACAAATCCCATCTAAGTTGTGCATGGAAATAAGGAGGGCAGCGGCGAGATCGTGTGTGAGTGAGCCGGCAGTGGTGCATGGTAGCTAGGGATCTATATAGGTCTTTTAGGAGAGGGAAAGATGACCTTGGAATGGGAGCAGAGGGCAGTCAAGTCTCCGGGAGAGAGAGAGGGAGCCGTGGAGTAGTGAGAAGATTGGACGGATGAATAGAGGGGGGGGGGGGGGGCAGGGGTGTAGCTGAGGTCCGACAAGATCATAAAGGCGCAGCACCGAAAGGCATAGACGCCCACGCCGCTGCAAGCGACCAAAATCGACCCTGACCACTCGATCTTCCCCGCTCCCCTGATGGGGCTTCTCTAGCTCGGGACCCCAAACGGGGGTGGACTGGAAAGTGGATTCCTGGGTGTATCATTCATGTTGTGTGTTTTTTACATTTGGTGGAAGGAGACCTTCCTCTCAAGTACCTGCGTGCGTACGCATTAATTTACATGAGCAGTCCATGAGGCATTATATATATATATATATGGACATGCCAATTTCCTCTCTTCCCTAAGTACATTAGGATTTGGTCTACCTTAAACCTCAAATCATCAACTTTCACCTCACCTGAAAATGCCATTGACAATAGAACCTAAAGTTTGGAACCTGTCCATAGATAGCGATGCCTGCATATGTGCAGCCGCCTGCCTCCGACATGCATCTTGAATTGTCTCTTTCTAATCAATCAAGTGTCGTGGATATATACACCTCTCCGGCTCTCCCCATATCCTTTTTACCAGAACTTGTACCCCATAACGTACGTCGTCAGTACTGTTGCAACATGCACACATCGATTTGTCTCTTTCTGATCAATCTTATGTGATATGAAGAGAAAGACTTATTGTACTTGTATATTACACTTTAAGTGTCATATGATAGACATACCTCATGTGACACCCCTCACTTGAGGAGTGATAAAGTGACAATCTAATTGTTGGATGTCAATGAATTGTTGCCTGATCATATTACACTTTAAGAGTGCAATATGTAAGTGCAATAAATCTTTATCGTGATATGAATAAGCACAAAATAATAGGATAAATCAAACACAAACTACCCTTTAAATTTTATAAATAATTCTCATGTCATAAAAATATGAAAATTTAATTTTCGTTAAATATTCCGGAAACATGTTACAGTTAAAATTTCACTTAGTTCTGAGCTCTGTACCAAAAGTTACATAATTTTTAATATGGATGCTTTAAGTTTACTATAAGTGAAATTATGAAAATCCATACAAGAGTTGATCTCATACCATGATAGATCCTGAATCTTGGAATAGAGTATGCTACGGAAAATTGAAAGTTTGAATCCAAACATGTGGATATGTGATTTATACTTTGAGTATGTAAATGTGTGAATGCGTACAATGAAAATGACGTGAACTCCTACATGAACACATGACCAAATGATACTGAAATTGCCTATAAGACACTACCACCATAGAGGATATTACATGAAACTAGACTATAGTAGCGCCCATATTGTGATGGTTTACCCACATGACTACATGACTACATGGCCCTGAGGGTGATAGAGATAAAATCCTAGAGGTGGATAAGCACTACTGGTAATAGTGGAGAGGACTTCCCGATTTTGCGCAATAACCAAGACTTATTCACCCTTGCCTAGGTGATAAGTGAATGAATGATTGGCTCTCTAGTGGTGGTTAGGGTTGTGCCTTGGCAATTTTGAACCCGTCATTGTAAATGAATTGAATGAGTGAATGATTGCTACATGAATAAATTCGTCATTTCTGAAATGATGAATACTACATGAATGTACATGGAATATTACTGAATTAGACTTGTATACAAATGTTTAGTGATTACATGTTAATCTAAAATGGATTTAGTTATGATTGTTACCTCTTTGCAAGCATATGATAAATGACGATCATGGAACCATGACAATATGTAGTATCATGTATAAATGATAGTTTTCAGATGTGATATAATCAACCACCTATATATATATATATTACAATATATATATATATGTTGAATGCTTGATAGCTCTATGATCATATGATGTTCATATTAGTGTAGGAATTGTTATGCTAGAATGAGAAAGTGACAGGGTTATTAATATGTACCATGTATGAATGAGTATGGTCTTACGATAGTACATTAATTTAAGCTTAACTATATGTAGGCTATGAGCATTGCTATTGTTTACTTGCTAGGTCTATGTAGACTCATACTTGTCAACATTTCAGGAGAGGCTGAGGAGATTGTTCATTTGGACTCCAGCGGGAGGATTAGATTTGAGAGTGTTGAGAGACTTATGTATGTGAGGATTGATGTATTAAGACTTGTTATATTTTAGTTGGACTGTTATGATATTGATATTTCATGTTATGTTGGACTTTTACTTTTATATATTGTAGTGTTGGACGTTAAGTTGATGGAATGAATTTTATCTTCCACTGTTTATATTATCCTTCTATTTGTGTATAACACAACCAGTGTACATTACATGTTAAAGTTGGGTACTTTCCTACGTAATCTCTCTCTCAGGTTCGATGCGAGTTGGTATGACTGAACAGGTTAGAGAGGGGCGTTACATTCCAAATCTCATAGTCTTGAGCTTTGAGAAAGATGTGCATATGGTTTTTCCAATAAAAGTAGTTGTTGCTATCAAAGTAGGGTGGACGGTGGATAAGAATGTCCCTCAGGCAATAATCTTTTGCTGGCCATCGCACACAGAATCACTCTTAAAAATCAAGAGCCCTGTTCTATACAAATTGAAGAGTTAAATGTACGTGAACGCATATACGACGATCAACCAAGAGGGGAGGGGTGAATTGGTTGTCGACTAATTAAAAATTTTATTTTACACAAAACAGATTAAACTTAAATTAAACAAACCTAACTGTGAGCAACTACCCCTAAGAAAATCTAAGATTTTGTAGACTTAGCATATATCATGTTTTTGCTATGACAAAACTTTTAAATAGACTTTCTACAGAGTAAATATATCAATTATATATCATTATATATATATTATAGTAATTGTGACAAACTCCATCTCAAGATTTTTCTAAGTCCACAGACTCTCCCTATGTCATACTGAATCTGACTTGAGACTTCGACTGCTACGCCGACTCCTTCAGAATCAAAGTTAAAAACCACTCAGGATTTTTTCCAAGTCCCACCAATATTCATAATTCGACTATCAATTCCGACTTATACAGTCGAATACTTCATAAAGATAACTACATAATCCGACTATCAACTTCGACTCCTACAGTCGAATGCTTCAGAACTCTAATTCCTCAGTATCCTACTGCTAAAGTCAAATTGCCTTCATTTCGTCAGAAAAATTCTAACTTCCACAATAGTCAAATTATTTTATTTTCAACTTGGACTTCTATATTCAGATTATAATCTTTCTCAGAAGTGGAATCATTCTTTTCATTCCGACTTATATTCTAGTATAATATCTATTGAAGTCGAATCATCCTTCAACTTCCATAGTCGAATTGCATATTCCTTTGTATCCGAGTTCACTGTCAGTTCTGTACTTAATCTTTCTCTGAACCTTCCAGTTCAACAATTAGTGTAATCTTGTTTCCTAATCATTGTGACATTATTTCTTATAACCCTTTCAATGATAAAATATTTTGCTGATCCATCAAAATATCATTATTTTATTATTATTTTTCTGACAAGATAAGACATATTATACTTAAACTATTCATCCAAAATGTTTAGATTATTTCTGCAACTCTTTATTCAAACTGAGCTATTTGCTTCATGAAAATGATCCGGATTTTGTGGATACAGAAGATATAGTGCATTTATTACATTTCAGGCGCATGACATCTGACAGAGGCTCACCTACCACTGTCAGACCCATACCTTACCTTCTTAGTACAACTGTCTGTCCTTCTTTCTATCTGAAAAGCATGTCTATACGAGGTTTCCATGCCTTTTTATTTTTCTCTCTCACTCACCTACCTCAGAGGTATGGAGATACTCTTCCTTTTGTCTTGTCTTTGCTGCAGACATTTATTGAAGACGTTTTTCAGCATGCTACCTTCACAGTCCATTTAATGAGAAGTTGATCTTCTAGCTGTGAACTACAACCCTCGTCTAAAGACATTGGAAAGAAGCAAGACAGAAGGACCCATGTACAACAAGCCTTGCAAAATCCAAAGGATCCTAGAGCTCTCTTCAAACAGGCAAATTCCAACGGCCATTTTTCCAAACGGCTACATTCTGAAGATTATAAAAGAGCTGAAGTTTGAAAGAAGAAGACAACAGAGATATCAAGTGCAACTCAACTCCTGTGAGCTCAATATTTACAATTTTCTCAAGCCAAGAAATATCACATGCCCTCTTCCAAGCCACAAAGTGGAGAGCTCCTCTTTCAGCAAGATTCTCATCAGCTCTCCTTGTTTCACAGAAGTCTGTGTTCAGGTGGCAATCTGTAATTGCATAACTTTTCTGAAGTCCACCCTGCTCATTCAGAAAGGATTTGAGTTTCAACTCCATCTGTTAACCTTTCTGAATTGTGTGTTTTTGCTCATTCTTGAAGCACACACAAGAGTCATTCATTTCTTTCTTCTGTGTAATTTCAGCAGGAAGTGTGTTCCTGCTTACCCTCTTGTGAAGAGAAGGCCTTATGGAAGGTAGTTCTTTTGTACCCCTGTTTAGGGAAGACTTGCTTGGGAGCAAGTGGGATTGTATTTCCTCTCAAGGGTGAGAGAAGGCCAATTTTTGGCAGATAGTGGAAATCTCAAGTGGTTGGCTTGAGGACTGGATGTAGGACTTCCATGTAGGAAGGGCCGACCAGGATAAATCCTTGTGCATATTTGTGTGATTGTTTCTGCCTAGTTCACACTTGAATCACAAACACCACACTAAGTACTAACGAATTTATTTAGTGTTGTGCAATTTCAGAAGAAATTTATAAAGCCAAAATTCCTATTCACCCCCCCCCTAGGACATCTAAAGTGCCATTTCTATCCAACAAGTGGTATCAGAGCAAGGTCTTCTCAGAAGAATCTAAAATATTTGAGAAGAAATGGTAGCTAAAGCTCACAACTATGAAGGTCAATTTGTTACAAGACCACCATTCTTTGATGGTGAGTACTATCAATATTGGAAGATGTGGATGGAGTTCTTCATCAGAGGAACTGACTTCGACCTATGGCAGGTAATAGAACAAGGTGATTTCCAAATCATTGGTGAGACCTCCTCTTCTGGTCTTTCACTAGATGATAAAGAAATATGTCATTAAACTACAAAGCTAAAAACTATCTTTGCTGTGCACTTTCTAAAAGAGAGTTCAATAGGCTATCGGCTTATAGAACAGCAAAAGAAGTGGACAAACTCCAAGTAACATATGAAGGTACTGATAGGGTTAAACAAACTAGAATAGATATTCTTGTGTCACAATATGAACAATTCAAAATGCTCCCAACAGAAAATATAACTCAGATGTTAATAGATTTTCAAACATAATAGTAGGATTAAGCTCTCTAGGAAAAATCTTAACTAATGAAGAACAGTTAGGAAAATTTAAGATCTCTTACTAATGTTTGGACTCCTAAAGTTACGGCCTTTGAGGAAGCACATGATTTAACTCAATTATCATTGATAAGCTATTGGTTCCCTCATGGCTCATGAAATTAATATGGAGAGATTTTCTGAAAATTCTTCGAAAAAGAAAATGTCAAATGCTTTGAAGATTGCATATTCCTCTTTAATTGAAGATTCTAAAGAAAAGTCAGATGATAGTGATGATGAGGCTATGCTTTCAAGAAAGTTGCAGAGAATCCTTGCAAAGAAAAAGAAGTTGGCTCCAAAAGATTTTTCAAGAAAGACAAGAAGAAGGAGCCAACTTGCTATGAGTGCAACCAACCTAGACATTACAAATCCGAATGTCTCAATCTAAAGAAAAAGGATCAAATAGAAAGATCCGACAAGAAGAAAGGCAAAGAAAAGAAATTCAAAAATACAAAAGAAGGCAATGGCAGCAACATGGGACAATGAAGAAGCTACCAGCTTAGAATCCTCAAGCTCGGAATCTGAAAAGGAAGAAAGGGCAAATCTAGCCCTCATGGCAGAACTAGAGCAGGTAAATTCCGAACCTCCTTTACCTCTTGTTCTGAATAGGATTCTGACAATCTTGAAGATGCTTTTATGAACTGTATGAAAAATATAAAATAGTAATTAAGCAAATGAAAATAGTTAAACTAAACTTAATAAATCAGAAAAGGCTAATACCTTTCTAAAGAATGAAGCTGAAAGGTTAAATAAAAGTTTAACTGAAACCAAAAGAGCTAATGAATTGCTGTGCGAAGATTCAAAAAATAAAAATAGTAAGATTTTGGAAATGGAATCAAACCTTAAGGAACTTAAGGATGAAGAAAAACTAAAAGAGGAAAATAATTACTTGAAAGCTACTATAGAAAAGATTTCTAACTGCAAAACCTCCTTATTTGTTAGGATAAAAGGATCTAGGTAGGTAAGAAGAAATATGGATTAGGATACACACCCCCATTGAATGAAGAAGATATTATTCATCCTAAAGTGTATCCAACCCCTAAATTTGTAGCAGAAAAAGGAATTAAAAATTCTAAAAAGGTAATCAGCATGTTTACAAGAAGAAACAGAATTTAACAACACTGCACATATTAAGAATGCTTTTGAATTATGCTGTAGTCACTGCAATCAATTAGTACACACTGTCAGCACATGCACCACTAGACACTTACGTTGGATTCCTAAAACTAACCATCAAGGACCCAAGAAAATTTGGGGACCAAAAGTTACAACTTGATTTTATCTGCAGGGTCAGCTGAGGGCATCCAATGGTATTTAGATAGTGGATGCTCAAGGCATATGACAGGAGATAGGAAGTTGTTCACAGTTTTAGAGATGAATTGGTCAAGTCACCTATGGTGATAATGGAAAAGAAAAAGTGCTAGGATGTGGGACAGTTGGTACTAAAGAAAAGAATTTGATTGAAGATGTCATATATATAGAAGGTTTAAAGCATAATTTGATGCATCAGTCAGTTGTGCGATAAAGGCCATTCAGTAAAGTTTCAGAATGATAAATGTGTCATTGAAAAGGACAACAAGATTGTGTTCGAAGCTCAAGAGTGAAGAATTTGTACACATTACAGCTAGCAGAATTAAAAGAATGAATTTATGTCTAGCAACCACAAAGTGAAGAGTCTGATTTGTGGCATAGAAGACTTGATCATGCAAGCACTTCAGTCATCAAGAAATTGATAAAGCATGATCTGGTTGAAGGTCTTCCAAAGATGATAGTAAAGAAGTCTGGAATATGTTCAGCATGTGTAAAAGAAAGCAACCAAGACTTCATTTCAGTCTAAGAAATTGTTACAACTTCCAAACCTTTGGAGTTAATTCACATGGATCTGTTTGGACCTATAAGGACAGTCAGTCTTGGAGGAAAGTGTATGGGTATGTAATAGTGGATGACTACTCAAGATACACTTGGGTGTCTTTCTTAGAAGCCAAATCAGAAGCCTTTCAAGCATTTCTGAAATTCAGCACGGTAGTTCAGAAAAACCAGAATTACAGATTATAAGTATCAATCTGATCATGGTGGAGAATTCAAGAATGAAGAGCTTATGAAATTTTGTGAAGACAATGGAATTGAACACAACTTCTCAGCTCCATAACACCTCAACAGAATGAAGTAGCAGAAAGGAAAAGGACACTGCTAGATATGGCCAGAACTATGTTGAATGAATACAATTTACCAAGATATTTCTGGGCAGAGGCAGTCAATACAGCCTGCTACATCATCAACTGGTGCATGATCAGACCCATTCTAAAGAAGACCCCATATGAGCTTTACAAGGAAAAGAAGCCCAATATAAGTCATCTTTGACCTTTTGGCTGTAAGTGTTTTTATCTAAATAATGGTAAGGATAACTTAGGAAAATTAGATGCTAAAAGTGATGAAGGATTTCTTCTAGGATATATTTCGAAACCTAGAGGTTATAAAGTTTTCAATAGAAGGACATTAACTATAGAACAATCTGTGCATATTTTATTTGATGAAACTAACCTTCTATTGTGAGAATAGAAGAAGAAGAAGAGTGTGTTGAAGATTGTGAAGGGATCTAGAAAGAACTTCTCTTGAAGAAGAAGAAAAGGAAGATCCTCCATTAGATGATCTTCAACAGCAAAAGGACTACCTAGAGAACTAAGGTATCATCGAGATCATCCAAGGGAAAATATCATAGGTAATCCTCAAGATAGGGTAAACAGATGTATGCAAATTCCTTGTGACTTTTTCTGCTTTAGTTCTCAAATGGAGCCTAGGACAATCGATGATGCACTGGGTGATGAATCTTGGATCCTTGCTATGCAAGAGGAACTTAATCATTCCAACGCAACCAAGTATGAACTATTATCCCTAGACCTTCTGACCATCCAGTCATTGGAACTAGATGTCTTTTTAGAAATAAAATAGATGAATCAGGAGCAATCATTAGGAACAAGGCCAGACTTGTAGCTCAAGGGTATTCCCAAGAGGAAGGCATAGATGTTTGATGAGACCTATGCCCCAGTAGCTAGATTAGAGGCAATTAGAATCCTATTAGCATATGCATGCTCTCTTAATATTACTTATTTCAGATGGATGTAAAAAGTGCTTTTCTAAATGGTTTCATAAAAGAAGAAGTATATGTTGAACCCACCAAGATTTAAAGATACTAAATATCCTAATCATGTTTTCCATTTAAAGAAAGCACTATATGGTCTAAAACAAGCCCCAAGAGCTTGGTATGAAAGATTGAGTTCTTATCTTATATCACATGATTTTGTAAGAGGTAAAGTTTTTAGCACACTATTTATAAAGAAATTTTCAGATGGATCTTGATTGTATAAATCTATGTTAATGACATTATTTTTGGTTCTGCTAATGAATCACTTAGTAAGTTCTTTGAAAATCTGATGCAAGTGAATTTGAAATGAGCATGATGGGTGAGCTTAACTATTTTCTGGTTGCAAATCAAGCAGACCAAGGAAGGAACTCACATTTGTCAAACCAATATATTTTAGATTTACTTTCTAAGTATGGTTTTTACAAGTGTAAGCCATTAGGAACACCCATGAGCTCAGAAATTAAGTTAGATAGTGATCCTCTTGGTAAAAAAGGTAGATCAAAAAGTCTATAGAGGATGATAGGATCACTACTCTGTCTTTGTAAGGCCCTTGATTTTTCATCTTTGGGTGATTTCCTATGTATGTATAAATGTATGCCATTGATGTATAAATTCTATTGTACATAGTACTTACTTTTCACATTGTATGAATAAGTATTATAAGTATTATTTTAATGGTGCATTGTAGATTATAAATATACATATAGCATGTGCAGTGTACATAATTTTCTGCAGTTTTAAGTTTTGTGCAGACGACCTGTTGGCGTCAACATCAGTTGACGTTGACCATAAATCAGCGGCCACATCGATGGACGCCTACTCAGAATTGGCAGCTATTGATGTTGACGTTTACCTCCCAGACCTGTTGCGATTTTAGATCCGGAACGCCTTCGAAAATGTCGCCCTTGATTTAGGAAACTGTTCCCCAACAGTAACCCAACCTACCCAACTTCGTCTCCGACCCTAGCCCTATAAACACCCTAGCTCCGGCCAGATCTAATCCTTTTGGCTCTTGTAGTTCTCTGTGTGAAACCCCAATCTTTGAGCTCTGAAATCCGGCGACTGGAGGCTTCATCTGGCGTTCTACAACGACTGGATGAGAGTTTAAACATTTGAGAAGACTTCTACGACACCTAATCGCGCTCTGCATCAACACAACTCGGATCAAGAGACTTTTGAGGACTATTTGGCTCTGGCCAAGGAAAGCTTCTCCGGATTAAATCTTTGCTAGTAGATTTTTCAAGAGGCAGGTACCCCATCCACATCATTCCTACATGTGTCTAGTAAGTCTTAGGAATTTTTCGGATTTTTTCGGAGTCTGGAACCCCAATTTCACCAAGTTTCATACGTTCAGTCTGTTTTTTTGCATAGACAGGAACTTAACGATAGGATCCCTTACCGTTAAGATCTGAGTTGGCAGCACACTATGTTGCCGTTAACATGAGTAAACGGCCATACCATTGCCGTTGAGTTCTTCAGGCAAGATAGTGGACTGTCTGCCTTTATAAGCTTTTTTTTTTTCGGATTTCTGTGCATGGGATATATGGTAAATTTTATATGTTATGTAATATGTGTAGTGGAGCATGTTGTAATAATTTCTGCGAATTTTGTTCAGTGTATTATTTATTAAAATTTTTGAAATACATGTTTAACAGATTCTGAATATTGTAAATTATTTTTTATGTTATACTTGTGGGGTTTAAGTGACAAAATTTTTCATGGTGCTTAAATTGATGTCAGAGCATGTTGTTAAATTTGGGAATTTTCTGATGACTGTGTAAATTTTTAGATTTTCTGAACTAAAATAGTGAGCATGTTTAATTAGTGCAGAAATTCCATTAAACGATATGGAAATAGTTAAATCCCTAGATTTGGCACAGAATTAGAACTATCAATATACATGTATATAATGAATTGTGAATCTGAACAATGAAAATCCATGTTATTTGGTTATTTTCGTCTTATGTGATTTCACAGTTAGAATTTTCATAATTAGTGTGTAATTCATAAATACGAAAATTTATGACATGATGGTTAACCTGTAATAGGTGTTTGGTTAAAATTTTGTACTGAAATGATGACAGTAGCTATATATGTAGATTTTGTGTGCAATATTGATAAAAATGCACGTTAATATGATTAGTGTTAAAATCTGCTAATTTTAACATGATTAGACTTGTTTTGAATCCGATAATACTGAGAACAGTAGTACCATGTTAGTTAACACTGAAGTATGTAAATGTGTGAGCATGTATTGGAGTTGTTAAAATTTTGCATTAAGTTAAGTGTGTGTTAAAATTTAGACAAATGTGTAAATGTGCCAATGGGTGACACTGCTACCTTAGAGGGATGTGGAACTGTACTGTGGTAAAGTCCTCATAGGAAGGTTCATAGTGTGTGATGTCCCACGGGCATTGGGATTAAATCCTAGAGGCGAACAAGTATCGCTGGTTAGGGTGGAGAGTGCTTCTCCCGGTTCTTCTGCGTAGTAACTAAGATTTATCACTGTAATGCCTAGGTGATAGATATGTGATGTGATTAGTGTGTGTCCTTCTAAAGGTGGTTTGGGCTATGTGTCACGACATTTAATAAATGTGAACCTGTGTTTAAGTGAAAGTGTAAATTGTGAATTGTGTAAGTGATCATGTGTTAATATGATTCTTGTGACAACATGTAAATTGATAACTTCTTAATGATTATAATATGTACATAGCAAAACAGCAACCTTCTCAGAGTATAAATGTATTATCTATGTGAAAATGATTATAGAATTCATGTTAAAATTGTCTCTTATTTATGTGTACAACTCCATGTTTAATTTGACTAATGTTTAACTTGTAAGTGTGTGAATGTGTTAAATGAGCTAGTTTAATATATGGAAAATTGGTAGAAAGCATGTAATAGGCTTTAAGTTATTGAAAATTTTGTATAAGTCAATTTCCATGTGTAACATGTGTAGAATCATGTTTAGGATTTTACTCGAATTAATTGTTAAATCCATGTTTATATATATTGTGTAGTATGGAAATGTGAAAGTTATGTGATGCATGTAAGTTTAGTGTGTTTGGTGTTACTTGTTGAGTTCATTTGAACTCACTCTTGCTTCGGCGTACAGGTACAGAGATTTCTACTTCTTCCGAGGAGATCGTTAGGAGCGACTCGAAGCGAGAGTTGGAGACCTTGTTTTGGACTTGGTGTTGTACTTTATTTTTCATATGTATGTAATAAGAGTAGACTTACTCTACTTTGGGATTGTGTACTTATTTAGTGGAAAGTTGTGGACAATGTAATTATTTCATTATTCTATTATGAAAACTTTAGATTTCTTTTCTTCTATATATATGGACGACGAATAGACTGTGGATGATGGAATAAGAAGTTACTTTTGGCTATTTCTTTCCGCTGTTATGTGAATGTATTTATGTATATTTCAGCCTATCGTATAACTGTTGGGTAAATGTCCCACTGTAGCGGCGTTCTTATATCGATGTGGGTTGGTGTAACCGTACCGGTATAAAGAGGGTCGTTACAATCTACTGCTAGTAGACCAGACATAATGTTTAGTGTTTATTTGTGTGCAAGGTTCCAAGCTGATCCAAAGAATCTCATGTTCATGCTATTAAAACAATTTTTAGGTATCTTATAAATATCAGTAAATTAGGATTATGGTATCCCAAATGTTCAGATTTCAAGTTAATTGGATATAGTGATGCTGACTATGATGGATGCAAAATAGATAGGAAAAGCACCAGTGGTACTTGTCAAATTCTTGCAGGGTGCTTGATCTCTTGGTCTTCCAGGAAGCAGAATTCAGTGGCATTATCCACTATAGAAGCTGAATACATTGCACCTGGAAGTTGTTGTACTCAACTTTTGTGGATCAAACATCAATTGAAAGACTATGGTCATCAACTTAAAAAATTCCAATGCTGTGTGACAACACAAGTGCAATAAACTTGACCAAGAATCATATCCAGCACTCAAGAACAAAGCACATTGAGGTTAGACATCACTTCATCAGGGACCATGTAGTATGGCAATATTCTACTTGAAATTGTATCTACTGAAAATCAACTTGCTGATATTTTTACAAAACCTCTTCCTGAGATAGATTCACATCTATTAGAAGAGAAATAGGTATGTGCAAGCCTGATTAAATTTCCAAAGTAAAATAATACTTGAGTTTGTATGTTAAAAACTACTGTAAATATCTCATTTTTTGATTGTCTGTGAAAACCTTCTTATGAAAATTTCTAAGTCTCAGTGTTGCGACTTGTGAAGTCGAAGTCACATCCAACTTATTAAGTTAAAGTCTGAAAAGGCGCTCACAATATTAAAAAAAATAGTAACTGAAACTAATTTTTAAACGACACATTTATGATGAAACAGTCCAATCAATCAATCTTGTCCGTTCACCCTGAAATCTCTAGTCAGTTACTTTCTCTCTCTTTATTTAAGAAAACCCTTTCCTTATACGAAGACACCCTTTTCAAACTTCGTCTCCAACTCCCCTGTCTTCTTCCTCCTCTTCGCACCTTTACTGTTCTCCGGCGAAGGTCTTCTGGGCAACTTTGAAACCTCCATTTTCTCTGAAGAAGGTAGGTTCCTTGAACTCCCTACTACATTTCTCTCTCTCCTTTGATAGTTTCCCTGAGCCCTCTCCACTTCCTTCTATCTAGATGGCTTCATCTAGGGCTCCAGAAGACGCCCAGTTGACTCCTAAGCAACTCCAACGTCTTGCTAAGATTCCTATCTGTCCAGGGAAAGTGGTAGACTTCTCCCATTTGAGTGTAGTTTGTCTTGGGTAGAAGAACCCTAGATGCTATGGGCTGGACCAAGCTTTGTCAGATTTCTGAACCCTCTGCAGAAAACGCCATTAAAGCTTTCTATGTTTCCCTTTAAGTGTCCTCTAGAAACTCAGTGTCAGGATATGTCAAAGGGACCAAGATCACTGTATTTGAAGAGCTGTTGGTGGAAATTTTGGAATGTCCAAATTCCGGGCACAAACATAGTGAGGTCGTGCCTTTAAAAATGCAGAAATTGGGGATTATTGGCAGTCTGGGAATAGTAAGCAAGAAAGGTCTTCTAGTAAATGAACTGTCAGCAAAAAGAGGCTTGTCCATTCGTTATTTCTAATATCATAACTCCAAGGGCAGGAACCCATTCCTCCATAACCTCTAGGGATGGAATTTGTTTGTTTTGGGCCATTCAGAGGCATAGAGTAAATTTGGCCGCAGTTATTTTGGAAAAGATGATAGCTTCAAAAGATCTGCAGGAGCTCCCTCCTTATGGACCTCTGCTTACCTTGATTTTTAAATAGTTCACAGTGGATTTGAGTAAGAGAATCACTATTGGAATCAAGGAGAAAATTGGCATTTCTACCCTGAGAGAAGCCACTACACCTTAGTCAACAAAAGACAAAATTTATGTTGAGGATTCTGTACCTCAGTGTACCCATGAAGTCTATCCTAATGAGCCACCATCCCATCTCCTCTCGAGTTGTTCATCAAGAAGAAGAAGCAGAAGAAGAAGTCAAAACAGAAGTCCCAGTTCAGATTCAAAAGCATAAGAACAATTTCATGTTTCCTCTTCATTTCCTGAATCAGATGCACCTGAGGAAACAATAAATGAAGTTTTAAGAGATATAAGAGGAAAAGGAGTAGCACATGATGATATCCCTGCATCTAATCCATTGGAACAAGAATTTGAAGAAAGAGAACATCACTTTTCTCCTTCTCAGTTTGAGACCCGGCCAAGGTCTCAGGGGGAGAGTAGTAACCTTTGCATTCCATTTCAGATTCATTGAACAAGCAATAGGAAAGCATTTTAGTTCTTCAATTGCAAGTGGAATTCATTGATGCCAAATTTGATGGCTTAACTGATGAAGTCAAGTAGATCAAGGACCTTCTACTTTAGTTGGTGTGCCAACAGGGCACTTCTCAGCCTTCAGGGCCATAATCCCCTCAACAGCAAAAAGAGCAAGCTCAAGAACAAGAACAACAACAAGGACCTCAAGAGTTAGAGCCTGAAGAGCTAGTACATGAGCAACAAAGTAGCCTGAGCTACAGGCAGAGCAGCAGCAGTGTGAGAAGATCATCTCAGCAGTTTGAGCACCTATCTGAGCAGCAGCAGGACCAGGAGCCAGAACCACAAGCAGTTCCCTCTCAACTAGCTATTGTGGTATTTCAGTAGAAGGTTGAGCAGCAACAGAGTCAGTTTTAGAAGAGCCTCCAGCAGCAGCAGCAGCAGCAGCAGTTGAGAAGATTCAGCAGGAGCAAGAACCCCAGCAGGAGTCTAGGCCCAAGAGACCCCTTGAGTCTGTAGAGGATGATAGGTCCAAGGTCAAGACCTTCAAGAGGAAAGTGAGAAGAAAGCTGCTAAAAAATGGTAAACCTGTCTTTCCTTCTCACCCAGGCCAACTCCCTCTATTCCAACTCCCACTGTTGAACCTCCTCCTAAGCCTCACAGCCTGCAACATCTCAACCTCAACCTACTGCAAATCCTCGGCTTCCACTCCCTCCACTACAAAACTTCCTCCACTCTCCACCTCTGTTGATCCTCTTCCCCCCACATCTATTCCAAAGGATCAACCTCTTGCCACTGAGAAGGTTAAATTCAAAATTTATCCTATGAAACACTAATTCAAACCTTCCAAGGCACATATTCTCAGTCTCCACACACAACCTGCACATTTCTTTTCTTGTCTTCCCACTGCTTCCAAATTAGCAACCGGAAAATCCTTTCTTGAGCTATCTGAAATTCTTCCTAGCATTCAACTTTCATCTTCAAGTGGGCATCAGTTGGACAACCCAGCAAAGCTCTTCCTCCTTTTTGGTATGCCTTCATCTCCCACTCTGACACTATATGACTTGTTCAGAAATTCTAGCCATTAGAGATTTTCTTGAAGTTCATGAGATGCCAGGTTTCACATTTGAACACTGTCTTCCTACTCTTATTCGCTCTATCGAAGTCACATTGGTTGAACTCCACTTATCTCTGAAAAATGCCATAGCCTAAATCCCAAAGAATTCCTTGATCTCTATCCAGGAGAAGCAGCCAATATCAGGAAACCCCATCCAGGAACAAATTTTTGGATATTCACCTCCACATGAATCTGAGGTTCTATGACCTGTTTGGACTCCTCATTCGAGACTCTCAGGCCAGTTCACCAAAATGAAAGAGTTTAATTTTGCCAGATTCAAGTTGAGACTGCCTGATGTGTCCAAAGGCCCATGGGAGAATTTGCTTAAAGGTCAAAGAGAAATCAATCCCTCCATGACTATAGCATTTCATCTGGGTTGTATCCATCCTTTGTAGATGTCATTGCATCCAGAAAAGATTTTGTTGAACCAGTTTTTAACAGGCCTCATCGGATTGCTACCAGATTCAACATCAAGTACAACTAAATTGTCCTTTCAGCGATTTGTATTTTTGCAGCTTTCAAAGAACTCTCATCACATGTTAGATTTCCAGCTTTGTTTTTCTGAATCTGAGAGGTTCTCTTTAGATCAGTGGGCAGCAGCTTACCCTGCAGACCATGCAGCTTGTGAAAAAATGAAGTTTCCCCCCTATGAGTATCTGTCCAAAGCTATAAGGATTTGAAGAAGAACATTGGTCCTAAGTGGCAGCAAAGGTACCTAGTATATTATCTGGCTAAGGAAGCAGCCGTGTCCTGAGGCTTGCACTGGAATATTACAGTGCATGATTTTCTTCATCTAGCAACCTCAGGAAGTTTGTTCACCTTAAATTTCTTCTGGGCCGACGAGCTTACCACAACAAGCTTTCCTGGTGCTAGAACGCCATATCAAATCTCATAGGAAGCTGCCCTCCATTAGTCCTACCTACAATATTGATGGTAGTTTATTTGAAAACTTTTTCTATGAAAATGAGGAGAAGCTTTGGGATCATCTGAAGCCCTATTTTGATTAGATTCCCTGCTCCTTGTATTTGCCAAGTTCTCTGTCCAAGTCCTAAACACTCTGTCATGTACTTAATCTCAATTTCTGAATGCAATTTATGATCCTTCTTACTTGCTTATTCATATCTCTCTTGTTTTTTGTTACCTTTTATGTTAATGCCACAAAGGGGGAAAAGAAGTAAGAACAAATTGCTAAATCGACTCTCCAGGAAAGGAAAGTAATATCCAGGAAAGGAAACTATATATATTCATCTTAAATATATTTTTTAACTATCTATTTAAAGATTTTTGTCATTAACAAAAGGGGGAGAATTGTTGAGCAACTACCCCTAAGAAAATCTAAGATTTTGTAGACTTAACATATATCATTTTTTTGCTATGACAAAACTTTTAAATAGACTTTCTACAAAGTAATATATCTATTACATATCCAATATAAATATATATATATATATATATAAAATAGTGTGACACACTCCATCTCAAGATTTTTCTAAGTCCATAGACTCTCCCTATGTCATACTGAATCCGACTTGAGACTTCGACTACTAACCCCGACTCCTTCAGAATCGAAGTTAAAAACCACTCAAGATTTTTTCTAAGTCCACACCAATATTCGTAATTCGACTGTCAACTCCGACTTATAAAGTCGAATACTTCATAAAGATAACTACATAATCCAAGTATCAACTTGACTCCTACAGTCGAATGCTTCAGAACTCTAATTCCTCAATATCTGACTGCTAAAGTCGAATTGCCTTCATTTCCTCAAATAAATTCTAACTTCCACAATAGTCGAATTATTCTATTTTCAACTTCGACTTCTATATTCGGATTATAATCTTTCTCAGAAGTCGAATAATTCTTTTCATTTTTTCGACTTCTATTCTAGTATAATATCTATGGAAGTTGAATCATTCTTTAACTTCCATTGTCGAATTGCATATTACTTTATATCTGACTTCACTGTCAGTTCTGTACTTAATGTTTCTCTGAACTTTCCAGTTCAACAATTAGAGTAATCTTGTTTCCTAATCATCTATGACATTATTTCCTATAACCTTTCAATGATCAAATACTTTACTGATCCATCAAAATATCATTATTTTATTATTATTTTTCTGACAAGATAAGACATATTATACTTAAACTATTCATCCAAAATGTTTAGATTATTTTTGCAACTCTTTATTCAACTGAGCTGTTTGCTTCATGAAAATGATCCAGATTTTGTGGATACAGAAGAGATAGTGCTTTATTACATTTCAGGCGCATGACATCTGACAGAGGCTCACCTACCACTGTCAGACCCATACCTACCTTCTTAGTCCACTGTCTGTCCTTCTTTCTATCTGAAAAGCATGTCTATACGAGGTTTCCATGCCTTTTTATTTTTCTCCTCTCACTCACCTACCTCAGAGGTATGGAGATACTCTTCCTTTTGTCTTGTCTTTGCTGCAGACATTTATTGAAGCATGTTTTTCAGCATGCTACCTTCACAGTCCATTTAATGAGAAGTTGATCTTCTAGCTGTGAAGCTACAACCCTCGTCTAAGACATTGGAAAGAAGCAAGACAGAAGGACCCATGTACAACAAGCCTTGCAAAATCCAAAGATCTAGAGCTCTCTTCAAATGGGCAAATTCCAACAGCCATTTTTCCAAATGGCTACATTCTGAAGATTATAAAAGAAGCTGAAGTTTGAAAGAAGAAGATAGATAGAGATATCAAGTGCAATTCAACTCCAGTAAGCTCAATACTTACAATTTTCTCAGCCAAGAAATCTCACAAGCCCTCTTCCAAGCCACAAAGTGGAGAGCTCCCCTTTCAGCAAGATTCTCATCAGCTCTCCTTGTTTCCACAGAAGTCTTGTGTCCGGGTGGCAATCTGTAATTGCATACTTTTTCTGAAGTCCACCCTGCTCATTCAGAAAGGATTTGAGTTTCAACTCCAATCTATTAACCTTTCTGAATTGTGTGTTTTTGCTCATTCTTGAAGCAAACACACAGAGTCATTCATTTCTTTCATCTGTGTAATTTCAGCAGGAAGTGTGTTCCTACTTACCCCTCTTGTGAAGGGAAGGCCTTGTGGAAGACAGTTCTTTTGTACCCCTGTTTAGGGAAGACTTGCTTGGGAGCAAGTGGGATTGTATTTCCTCTCAAGTGAGAGAGGCCAATTTATGGCAGATAGTGGAAATCTCAAGTGGTTGGCTTGAGGACTGGATGTAGGACTTCCATGTAGGAAGGGCCGAACCAGGATAAATCCTTGTGCATATTTGTGTGATTGTTTCCGCCTAGTTCACACTTGAATCATACACACCACACTAAGTACTAACGAATTTATTTAGTGTTGTGCAATTTCAGAAGAAATTTATAAAGCCAAGAAGTCCTATTCACCCCCCCCCTCTAGGACATCTATAGTGCCATTTCGATCCAACACTAACACATGAGATGCACAACAGATATGACAATTAATACCGAACTATCCTACCGTGCGTAGAACGGAGATAGAAAAGATGGATAAAACACAAAGTACACACATGATTTAGAGTGGTTCCGCCAACACACCACGTGTGCACCTATGTCCACTACCTCACACCCCGTGAGATTTCTACTCACTTGTTACAAGATACAAGCAGATAAACCCCTCCACATACACACACAGTTGTTTTTGGGGATAACACAAATCCCACCTTATTTTCGGGGATGAGATAACCCGATGTGTACTGCATAACCCGCACTACACACACACAATAATTATATAGATTTCAATTTGAAGCACAATTTCCCAACTCAAAAATAAGAGGAAAAAAATAGATTCGTTGGTTCAGAAATCTCCTGTTTGACGTGGTTGAGAAGACTATGGAGAAGGATGTACATTCTTGCAAATGGTTTCTTGGATATGTTACAATAGTAGCACAATCTCCTGGATGTCCAAAGCCTTGATTCCACACAGCAAACCTCAAGAAAATCACATGGAAGAGCATTGTTCGCAGATTAGTTGTTTGCTCTAGCCGGTGCAAGAAAACCATTCTCCAAGTTGCATGTGTGGTATCAATAGCATGGAAAAGGTTCCCTTTATATACCTACATGCCAAAGACTCCATGTTGGTCATGGATCTCCAAGAAATCTAGTCGGAATCTAAAGACAGAAAGAGTCCTCCAAATAAGGAAATGAAATTCTCGTAATCAGCCGATTGAAACTACCAAATCGTTGTCTGATTTTTACTATCTTCAACCAATGTCCCTAGAAAAAGCGGTCGTCCTTTATCCAAACTGGTCATCTGATTTTCAATTTTTTCATCAATCGGAAGCTTTTCTTCATCAATCGATAGCCTTGTCTTCTTCACCAATCGGAAGGTCCTACTCCAATCGATTGGCCTGTTATAATCATCTACCGATTTTTGAAATTCCGTCGTTTGATTTCTACTTGTTCACCAATCGATGTAAGCCTTTCTTCATCAATCATTGTAGGCCTTCACCATTGGTAGGCTCTTAAATCGGTCGACTGATTTTCATATTTTGATCATTCGATTGCTTAACTGTTCCCAGACAAGTGGTCCTGGGAAAACGGTCGAGACCGATTTTGTCAAATCGGTCGTCCGATTTGCAGAATCTTCTTCATCACCGAAGTGTCACTTCGACTGATGTTTTATACCAGTTCGACTGATGGGATGATCTTTTATTCTATTTTCTAAAATCTGTCATCCGATTGTTAGTTTTATACAATCTATAATTCCTTTAAGTCCAGGACTTGGCCTTTGTGAAGTCCACTATTTTTCTGCACACTTAACACACAATTAGACCCTCAAATTATATATACATGAATCAAATACTTGGATCATCAACATGAATTAGAGTTACTATTTGTGAAGTTATCAACATGAGATAGAAATAGTAATTTTTTATGATCATCAAAATCTACAGTACAACTGTCATGCCCCGCCAATTTAGTAGCGGAATAAATCGGGGAGACGTGAGCAAAGTACATAGTAGAGAAAATAGTACAATCAGTTGAGTAAATCAGAGCATCTAATGAACAATAATTGAGATAAACTCATTATTCCATTATAAAATTACTAAGACTATTACAACCACTAATTCGGAGCCAATACGTAGGGCTCAATGACATCATTACATAGAAAGAGAAAATCTAAAGTAATAACTACTAGACTCTAATTGTGCTAGGGTAACTTCGTCACTTGACTCCGGGTCGCTCATCATCGGGTCCTGTCCCATTGGTGTGTACAACGTCATCATCTTTCTTACCTGAGACACAATAACAAATAACGAAGGGTGAGCGATAATGCCCAGTATGACTTAAATCTCATGATCAAGCATGCTTAAGTTATTAATGCTTTAAAGGACAAAGTAAGTAATGATAGAGCGAGTCATGTAAAGTCGAGAAAGTAATAGCACAAGTGACATGGTTCAGATAGCAGATAAATCAAGTATAGCACGATGATTAAAGTCAAGTCACGATAGAAACGATAACAAAACGATGGCAAATAACGTCAACGTCATGCAATAGCAAGTAACATGTATAGCTAGGAGAGAGAAAGTAGTTGGCCATATAGAGAGTGAATTGCACTTTGATTGATTTTCTTATCAATCGAGATGGTATAGCACTTTTGATTAACTTTCATCAATCGAAATAGTAATGGCACTTTGGTTATCTGTAGATAGCCGAGAGAGAGTATAACACTTTGTTTGTCAATAGACAATGAGAGAATATAGCACTTTGTGTTGATTGTCTTAGATTAATCTTGATAGTATGGAACTTAGATGTAATGCCGACATCTTGATCATTTAACTCCCGCGGGCATATGGCACTTTCGGGCGCTCTCCCCAGGACCAGATCGGGCCCTATTGCGTTGGCATTGGTCATTTTGTTTATCTTTAGACAATCAATTAATGGCTATAGAGAGTACCAAGAAATAGATAAGAGCACTAGATGAATAGAAGAGATAGTAGAGAAAGTGTGAATAGATGAGCGAGTAGAGTATAGATGAGAACTAGTGGACAATGCACGTAACACATCGAGTAACAGGCAATAGTAGTAGTTGCACAACACACGCTATTGGGGTTGGCAGTCAGGTGGATTCACTACCTTTCCGTTGGCCATGTTACGCACAGGTCCAGAGGTCCGGCGTGATTCAAGATAAGAGTGATATTCTAATAGCCGTTTGGATCATGTTGATCCCTAAAGGGTATCATAGGTGTTAGAGTACAACCAGCTCGTCGACCATGTGGGAATCCATGGACAGAGGAGACTTACGGAGGCCTTGAACAAAGACTCACTAGTCCGGTAGAAGGAATATCCGACAGAGAGTTCGTCCAAGTCAAGAGAGAGTGTGTATATAGAAACAAGTGCTCGACGTTCTAGAGGAATTTTAGAACAGTGGGGCGTCGATAACTGTAACGCCCCTCTTAGACCCAGTACAGTTACACCAACTCACATTGGATCTAGTAGAGGTATTACAGTGGAACGAATCCAACAATTTCAATACAGGTTGAAATATACACAAATAATTATTCAATTCCAATGATAATTAACAGAACATGGAATTAAACACTTGCAATCAGCATTTATTCAAAAGCAAATCTAATGCATAAAAGATAACAATAGTCCAAGGTTTATTACATTCCAATGATCAGTTGCATAAGGAAATTACATAAGATCCTCACATACGAGTGCCACTCTAAAACTCTCTAAGACAAGCTAGTCTCCACATCCTCACGCTCTGAGTCAGTTTGCACAAACTCCACCGTATCCTCTGGCTCTCCTAAAATGTTAGGCAAGTATGAGTCCACAAGACCCAACAAATCACATGAAAGACAGTTCAAGATATTAACATTATATTAGTTTTAAAACATGGTAGTACATTAGCATTCCATTCATTGATATCATATACTTTTATTAATATAGTTCTAAGTCCATTGGCAATCATTCATTTCATGGTGATTCTAACTATTAAGGAAATAAAAATGTTTCACATGTAGCATGGATTACTTATTCATGAAATCTATTCGATGTTATGTGACCTACAACAATTCTCATGTATCAATTCTCATTTATGCATACACTATCTTTTACACAAAAATTTTCATGTAGTAATACTAAAACATTGACATGTAACATGAAATCCTTTGAACAAGTTCACATGTAGGAATGTAAGCATAAACATGTAGTATGTAACATGTAGAACAGGTAGACATGTAACTTGTAGCATATAACATGTAGCATGTAGGTATGTAACTTGTAGCATGTAGTCATTTTCATATAATTGCTAAGACATAGCCCACACTAAATTAGAGATCAGTAGTCATTTAACATTCACTTATCACCTAGGCAATGCGGTGATGAAGTCATAGTATTTGCGCAAAACCGGGGAAAGTCCTTCCCACCTTGACCAGTAGAACAAGTCTACCTCCAGGATTTCAATCCGTTGCCCACGGATTCATTTCTTTACATGTAGGTGAACCATTACCATAGGGGCATCTACGGTGTAGCTCCTTGTAGGAATCTCTAAGATAGCAATGTCTTATTGGCATCATTGTTATAATGCATACACTAACGTATATATAGATAGTGACATTTCATTTCATACTATTTAACATGTGTCAATGCAATATTTCAAAGTACAACACTTTCAGTTCTGAAATCCTATTTACTGTACAACAGATTTCTATCATGATACTAATATTCATTCTTGCATTTTCATGCATTTTTATTCAATTCTATGTGTAATATATTGTTCAGAAATTCATAACAGAACGTACACATGTCTGAAAATTCTGAAATTTTAACAGAAATTCGAAATCAGTAATTTCAATACACATGCCAAATTTCATAATTTTCTGATTTCTGCAACTATTTTTCATGAAATTAACTCTATTAAATCAACTAACTAACATGGTTTAATATTGAGAAAAGCTCACAATTTTCACATGGAACATGGATTACTGACATATCATATCTATTGCAGTAATCTAAACATCAATCAACATGCTTTCTTTTACATCATTGTACTTATCTTATACAATTAAACCTTGATCATTGTCATGTAATTATGCATGTTCCTCAATTCATATATATATATATATATATATATATATATATAAATATACACAACCTGCACATTATAGCAATAGACAGTCCATAACAATAACATACTCTAATATTACATGGCTGAAACGCATACATTCATAAATTACATTTAAAACAATTCACTCAGATTTCTGGAAATATATGATTCTGTTAAACTTGACGTCAATTAGTATGACGTTTACTATGGTCGACGTCCACATACGTTGTCGTTAAGTAATTATAGGCGGCGGCACATAGCGCCGTTAACACAAACCGACGGCGGCACATAGCGCCGTTTACATATAGTAAGGACAGAAAATACATATATTTCGGATGAACTAAACGGCAGTCGATATTGCCGTTTACATATATAGGCGGCAATACCCTGGACGTCTAGTTCTAAGACACAGAAAACACAGAAATCTGCATGCAATAACAACGTTTGTAACCCTTCCCGTAGGTTGTTTACATGCTTTAAAAATACAAAAAATGTTAAATACATAGTATACATATCCTAAACTAATCCCCCATGCAACTTGCCTTAATCCCTCCTAATGGAGTGTCGAATCCGAGCTCGAAGAAGCCCGTCTCGCCAGGGAGACAGTTCTTTCCTCCGTCTTCAAGCAATCCGAAACCTCCTCCGATGAAGTTCCTCCGCCTAGATGAGCCTTTGGGCACGAAGTCCTATGTATCTCCTCGGTGTAGAAGCCTTCGAACCGCACGAACAAGCACCAGATCGCTCAGCAAATCCCTTCCTCGCCCTCTTTCTCTCCTACAGAACCAAAGCAAAAACCCCCTTTTCTTCCTGCGAGATCTGGTCTTATAAGGACCTCTCAAGCAAAGACAAACCTAATCCTGACCCTCGGATCTAAACGCATCGGATCAGCTCATTAAAACCTTCCCGAAACGGCCGATCTCCTTAATCCGGAACGGAAAGCTCAAAAAGGCAAGTCAGTTTAACGTCAACATAGGTTGTCGTCTACCCCAAATATAAACGTCCATCGTTGATGTCGTTTATAGTCTTGCCCATAATTAAATAATTCAGAAAAAAATTAAACGTCAATACCTATCGTCGTTAACATCCCATAAACGGCATGCGATGTTGCCGCTTACAAGCTTTAACGTCAAATGATCTTGACGCCTAGTTCTACACAGAACAGCATTCAATTTATGCAGAAATAAACACACAATGAACAGAATACATTCAAGGAAATTCTAGGGTACTACATCCTCTCTCCCTTAAAATAATCTTCGTCCTCGAAGATTGAGTTAAGTTACTCACCGAACAAGGACGGATAAAGCTTCTTCATTCTTTCTTCAAGCTCCCACGTTGCCTCTTCACGTGAGAAGTTCCTCCATAGAATCTTCACAAATGGAATGGACTTTGATCTCAATTCTTGCACCTTCCTGTCCAGAATCTCCACAGGTTGCTCAGCATAAGACAAATCTGGCTGCAACTGAATCGGTTCATAACTGATCACATGAGCCGGATCTCTAACATACCGCCTCAACATGGATACATGAAATACTGGATGCACCGCTGCTAAAGATGGTGGCAAAGCTAACTGGTATGCCACATTCCCGATCTTCTTTAGAATTGCAAAGGGTCCAATGAATCTCGGGTTCAGCTTACCCCTCTTTCCGAATCTTACTACACCTCTGGTTGGCGAAACCTTAAGGAAAACATGGTCTCCAACCTCGAATGCCAAATCCTTCCTTCTTGCATCTGCATAACTCTTTTGACAATCCTGAGCCGCTTTTATTCTCTGCACAATCATCTGAATCTTTGCTGAAGTCTCTTACACTACTTCAGGTCCAACCAGATGTCGATCTCCTGACTCCTCCCAACACAATGGGGATCTATAGGGTCTTCCGTACAAAGCTTCAAAAGGTGCCATTCCTATGCTCGAATGGAAACTGTTATTATAAGCAAATTCCACAAGAGATAGATGGCGCTCCCAATCACCTTTCCATTCTAAAACACAAGCTCGAAGCATATCTTCCAACGTCTGAATAGTCCTCTCGGACTGTCCATCCGTTTGCGGATGAAATGCCGAACTCAACTTCAACTGACTACCAAAAGCCTGCTGAAACTCTGCCAAAACCTGGAAGTGAATCTCGGATCACGATCTGAGATAATCAACTTCAGAATCCCATGCAGCTTCACAATATTATCAATATACAGCCTGGCCAAGCTCTCAACGGACTGCTTCTTCTTCATGGCAAGGAAATGAGCACTCTTCAAAATCTATCAACGATCACCCAAATGGAATCATTTCCTCTAGCCGATCTAGGCAATCCGATACAAAGTCCATGGTCACTTGCTCCCACTTCCACTGAGGGATATCTAACCTCTGCATCAAGCCTGAAGGTCGCTGACGTTTGCCTTCACTTGCTGACAAATCAGACACTTCGCCACAACATCAGCCACATCTCGCTTCATGCCAGACCACCAGAAAGAACGCTTCAGATCCTTGTACATCTTCCCACTGCCTGGATGAATAGAGAACTGAGATCTATGAGCCTCCTCCAAAATTTTCCTTTCTCAGATCAACATTATTAGGGACACAAACCCTAAGATTCAAGCGAATTACATCATCTTCATCTCTGGTAACTCCACTCTTTCCAACCAACTCCTGCAACAACGGATCATCTTTCTGCAACGCAATGACCCGATCAAGAATAGAAGATCTCAAAGACAACTGTGCCATGAACAAGTTACACAATTGAGGTTCTAGAACAGCCAAAGAACTTGAAACGTCATCTAGCATCTTCCAGTCTTGCCTCATCATCTGTCTTTTCCTACTCAACGCATCTGCCACTACATTGGCCTTCCCTGGATGGTAAGACAGATCAAAATCATAGTCTTTCATGAATTCTATCCACCTCCGCTGCCTCAGATTCAACTCCTTCTGCGAGAACAAGTATTTGAGACTCTTGTGGTCTGAGAAGAGCTCAAATCTAACTCCATACAGATAGTGCCTCCAAATTTTCAAAGCATAGACCACAGCTGCTAACTCCAAGTCATGGGTCGGGTAGTTGCGCTCATGCTCCTTAAGTTGCCTAGAAGCATACGCCACAACTCGACCACCTGCATCAGAACACAACCAAGCCCAATCTTCGAAGCATCTGTGTAGATAGAGAAAGAATCTACATCATTGGGCAAAACAAGCACTGGCGCTGAGGTCAGACGAGCCTTCAATTCCTGGAACGCCCTTTCACAAGCCTCTGACCACTCAAACTTGACTCCTTTCCTTGTCAACCTCGTCAAAGTCGCCGCAATAGAAGAAAATCCTTCGATGAATCTCCTATAGTAGCCAGCCAAACTGAGAAAACTCCTGATGTCAGCTGAAGATCTCGGTGTTTCCCAATCAAGAACAACTTCCACCTTAGCTGGATCTACAGACACGCCTTCTCCCGATATAACATGACCCAAGAAATGGACTTCTTTCATCCAGAAGTTGTACTTGCTGAATTTAGCATACAGCTTATGCTCCCTCAGGACACTCAACACATCTTCAGATGCTCACTATGAGTCTCTTCATCGGGCGAATAAATCAACACATCATCAATGAAGACTACCACAAAAGAATCCAGATACTGCCGAAAAACTCTATTCATCAAATCCATGAAAACTTCTGGAGCATTTGTCAAACCAAAGGGTAAGACAAGGAATTCATAATGGCCATATCTCGTCCTAAAAGCCGTCTTAGCAGAATCTTCCGGCTTAATTCGGAGTTGATGATAGCCAGAACGAAGATCAATCTTAGAGAATACAGAAGCTCCTCGCAACTGATCAAACAAGTCATCAATACGAGGTAAAGGGTACTTGTTTTTAACAGTTACCTGGTTGAGCTTACGGTAATCTATGCACAACCTCATCGATCCGTCCTTCTTTTTCACAAAAAGAACAGGTGCTCCCCATGGCGAAACGCTCGGCCGGATGAAGCCTTTAACAAGTAATTCCTGCAGCTGCTTCCTCAATTATGCCAATTCCGCTGGCGCCATGCGATAAGGTGCAATGGAAATAGGCGCTGTGCCGGTACGAGCTCAATGCCAAACTCTAACTCCCTTGCAGGTGGCAAACCCAACAAATCTTCAGGAAAGACATCGCTGAAATCTCTGACTACCTCAATATTCTCGACAGATAGAACCTTCTTCGAATCCTCGGTCACAACCACACTAGCAGAAAACCAGGGCAACCCTTGCTTAACATCCGAGTCGCCTTCAAAGCTGAAATCACAAACTTACCCGACATGACCTTGGGCAAAGGGTGAACAAACTCCTCCTTTCCAGGAATCCGGAAAACTATAAGCTTCCGCCGACAATCCATCAAAGCATAATGCTCCTCAAGCCAATCAAAGCCCAAGATAGCATCATAATCCTTCATCTTCAGCAAATAGAAATTACCAGGCAAAACTTGCTCCTCAATGCATACAAAAGCGACGAAAAACACTGCTCGGTCAAGATAGTTCCTGCTGGAGTATGAACAGACAAGGAAACCTCCAACTTTTCTGGAACTAGACCATTCTCCTTTATCAAGACTTTGGCAAATCCTTCGGAAATAAAACTATGCGTGGCACTGGTATCAAACAAGACTCTAGCATGCATTCCCATAATTAAAATTGTACCTTCAGTGACGTGCTTTGCCAACTCTGCCTCGTCTCTAGCCAAGGCAAACACTCGAGCCGGAGCCCTCGGTCTCCCTGCTGCTCTCGGTGCCGGTCTCGCTGCTGCTGGTGCTGCTGCCGCTGCAGTCTGCTGCGCCATCTTCGGACAGTCTCTGATCTTGTGGTTCTTGTCACCACATCTCAAGCATCTCCCGGAAGTCACCCAACACACCTCGCCTCCATGACGCTTCCCGCACTGGGTACACACTGGCTTCTCTGCAATCATACCTCCGCCTGGAGTCGGTGCCGCTGCTCTCGCTGGAACCACTGCTCTCTGCTGAAAAACTGGGGTCTTCTTCTTCTTATCCTGCCGCTGGAAAGCTGATGCTGGCCTCTTCAAAGAAGCTCTCTTCTCTTCAAGGTAACCTCCATCTCTGCCTCCTGCATACAAGCTGCTGACAAAGCTTCCTCCATGGAACGATGTCCTAATGCCACTAGTCTCGTCCTCAGGGACGGCTTCAACCCCATGATAAATTTCTTTACCTTCCTCCGCTCATCTGCCACAATGTGAGGCGCATACTTGGACAGCTCCGCAAATCTTGCCTCATACTCAAGTACACTCATTGACCCCTGGGTCAACGTCAAAAACTCCTGCTCCATGCGGTCCTGCACGTGCTCTGGAATGTACTTCGCCTTGAACAAGCGGACGAATTCAGTCCATGCAACCTCCATAGCACCATCTTCAAACTGTGTGTGAAGTACAGAAGACCACCATACGTCGGCACGCTCCTGAAAAGAAGGTAAGTACATCTAAGATATATTTCAACCAATACCCATAAACTCCTTAAAATCTATCTTTACCTGCAGCATATAAGTAGCTAAGGACACTCTCTCCTCTTCCGCACAACAAAGGGCACGAAAGATCTTCTCCGTCTCTCTAAGCCAACTCTCCGCAAGAATGGGATCACTCTCTCCCTTAAAGAAAGGCGGGGTCATCCTCCTGAATCTTTCCATCATAGGCACTCCTCCAAAAACTGCATCCTGAGCTGGTGCTCGTGCCTACAATCCAAAACATCCCTTAGATAACAACTCTTCAATTACCACCTTGAATAATTCTTGCAGCTACCGACCTGAACCTGCACCTGCGCCTGCAATGCCGCGGTAGTCTGAGCCTGAGTCTGCATCGCATGCACCAATCCTTGCATCAATGCTCCGTAGTCTACAAGTGGTGGTGGGGGTCGCAAAGGTACACCCGCCTGGTCTTGAGCCTGGTGTGCTGGAGTCTGCTGATCACCTGCTGACTCATCACCTCGAGCCGGGCCAGCTCCTCTACGTCCACGAGTTACCATAGTCTGCAAAATAAGCATCCTATTTAATAACCTATCATTCTACACAACTTGGACTAATTCTTTATGCAGACTTGAAATATGAATACAATACTGATATTCTATTTATGTACATGTTCAACCTGGATCGCTCTGATACCAATCTCTGTAACGCCCCTCTTAGACCCAGTACAGTTACACCAACTCACATTGGATCTAGTAGAGGTATTACAGTGGAACGAATCCAACAATTTCAATACAGGTTGAAATATACACAAATAACTATTCAATTCCAATGATAATTAACAGAACATGGAATTAAACACTTGCAATCAGCATTTATTCAAAAGCAAATCTAATGCATAAAAGATAACAATAGTCCAAGGTTTATTACATTCCAATGATCAGTTGCATAAAGGAAATTACATAAGATCCTCACATACGAGTGCCACTCTAAAACTCTCTAAGACAAGCTAAGTCTCCACGTCCTCACGCTCTGAGTCAGTTTGCACTAACTCCACCGTATCCTCTGGCTCTCCTGAAATGTTAGGCAAGTATGAGTCCACAAGACCCAGCAAATCACATGAAAGACAGTTCAAGATATTAACATTATATTAGTTTTAAAACATGGTAGTACATTAGCATTCCATTCATTGATATCATATACTTTTCTTAATATAGTTCTAAGTCCATTGGCAATCATTCATTTCATGGTGATTCTAACTATTAAGGAAATAAAAATGTTTCACATGTAGCATGGAATTACTTATTCATGAAATCTATTCGATATTATGTGACCTACAACAATTCTCATGTATCAATTTCTCATTTATGCATACATTATTCTTTTACACAACAATTTTCATGTAGTAATACTAAAACATTGACATGTAACATGAAATCCTTTGAACAAGTTCACATGTAGGAATGTAAGCATATAACATGTAGTATGTAACATGTAGAACAAGTAGACATGTAACTTGTAGCATATAACATGTAGCATGTAGGTATGTAACTTGTAGCATGTAGTCATTTTCATATAGTTGCCAAGACATAGCCCACACTAAATTGGAGATCAGTAGTCATTTAACATTCACTTATCACCTAGGCAATGCGGTGATGAAGTCATAGTATTTGTGCAAAACCGGGGAAAGTCCTTCCCACCTTGACCAGTAGAACAAGTCTACCTCCAGGATTTCAATCCGTTGCCCACGGATTCATTTCTTTACATGTAGGTGAACCATTACCATAGGGGCATCTACGGTGTAGCTCCTTGTAGGAATCTCTAAGATAGCAATGTCTTATTGGCATCATTGTTATAATGCATACACTAACGTATAATAGATAGTGACATTTCATTTCATACTATTTAACATGTGTCAATGCAATATTTCAAAGTACAACACTTTCAGTTCTGAAATCCTATTTACTGTACAACAGATTTCTATCATGATACTAATTTTCATTCTTGCATTTTCATGCATTTTTATTCAATTCTATGTGTAATATATTGTTCAGAAATTCATAACAGAACGTACACATGTCTGAAAATTCTGAAATTTTAACAGAAATTCGAAATCAGTAATTCAATACACATGCCAAATTTCATAATTTTCTGATTTCTGCAACTATTTTTCATGAAATTAACTCTGTTAAATCAACTAACTAACATGGTTTAATATTGAGAAAAGCTCACATTTTCACATGGAACAGGGATTACTGACATATCATATCTATTGCAGTAATCTAAACATCAATCAACATGCTTTCTTTTACATCATTGTACTTATCTTATACAAATTAAACCTTGATCATTGTCATGTAATTATGCATGTTCCTCAATTCATATATATATATAAATATACACAACCTGCACATTATAGCAATAGACAGTCCATAACAATAACATACTCTAATATTACATGGCTGAAACGCATACATTCATAAATTATACATTTAAAACCAATTCACTCAGATTTCTGGAAATATATGATTCTGTTAAACTTGACGTCAATTAGTATGACGTTTACTATGGTCGACGTCCACATACGTTGTCGTTAAGTAATTATAGGCGGCGGCACATAGCGCCGTTAACACAAACCGACGGCGGCACATAGCGCCGTTTACATATAGTAAGGACAGAAAATACATATATATTTCGGATGAACTAAACGGCAGTCGATATTGCCGTTTACATATTATAGGCAGCAATACCCTGGACGTCTAGTTCTAAGACACAGAAAACATAGAAACCTGCATGCAATAACGACATTTCTAACCCTTCCCGTAGGTTATTTACATGTTTTAAAAATATAAAAAAATGTTAAATACATAGTATAACATATCCTAAACTAATCCCCCATGCAACTTGCCTTAATCCCTCCTAATGGAGTGTCGAATCCGAGCTCGAAGAAGTCCGTCTCGCCAGGGAGACAGTTCTTTCCTCCGTCTTCAAGCAATCCGAAACCTCCTCCGATGAAGTTCCTCCGCCTGGATGAGCCTTTGGGCATGAAGTCCTATGTATCTCCTCGGTGTAGAAGCCTTCGAACCACACGAACAAGTACCAGATCGCTCAGCAAATCCCTTCCTCGGCCCTCTTTCTCTCCTTCAGAACCAAAGCAAAAACCCCCTTTTCTTCCTGCGAGATCTGGTCTTATAAAGACCTCTCAAGTAAAGACCAACCTAATCCTGACCCTCGGATCTAAACGCATCGGATCAGCTCATTAAAACCTTCCCGAAACGGCCGATCTCCTTAATCCGGAACGGAAAGCTCAAAAACAAGCAAGTCAGTTTAACGTCAACATAGGTTGTCGTCTACCCCAAATATAAACGTCCATCGTTGATGTCGTTTATAGTCTTGCCCATAATTAAATAATTCAGAAAAAATATTAAACGTCAATACCTATCGTCGTTAACATCCCATAAACGGCATGCGATGTTGCCGCTTACAAGCTTTAACGTCAAATGATCTTGACGCCTAGTTCTACACAGAACAACATTCAATTTATGCAGAAATAAACACACAATCAACAGAATACATTCAAGGAAATTCTAGGGTACTACAATAACGATATTCCTAAAACATGGCGATCAAATGTAGACAATTCTATTTAAAATATGGCAATTTATTACATAAATTACCAGATGTATTATGAGTTAATTACATGCCAAGTTAAGCCATAATTGGATGGTTCAAAGTGTGTGCATGTATCATGAAATCATAGCTAGAAATAAGTCATGTGCATGTCTTTTACAATCACACATAAATGTTTAATTTTATGACAAGTGTATTTTCTATGTGTATGACTGTTAACCAAGTGTACAAGCACTGTAGAGTGTCAGAGCATCGAAAATTGGGGGTTTCCATGCAAAAATCTGAGATCGCGACGCACCCTAGTAAGGGTCGCGACGGGGTCAACTGAGAACGCAACATAGCCTTGTACAGATCGCGACGGGCTAGTCAGTTCAGGCAGGCAGATCGTGACGACAGACCCTCTCACGATCAGATTGCGACAGGAGATGCTGTCGCGACGGCCCTGAGAACGCGACAGGGGCTTATACAGAACGTGATGGGTCGGTCAGGACAGGTGCGCAGTGTTGAACCACTCCTATATTTTACCCTTTTATTTTGTGATAATAAAATTTATGTTTAATTAATTATTATTAAAAATATTTAATATCATGTTTTTCTTAATAAATATAAATTTATGTGATTAATTGAATATTAAATATATTTAATACCATGATTTTTCTAATAATAAATTAAATATCATGATTTTATAATAAATATAATTTATGACATTATTGCCATGAGAATTGCACTAAAATGATAAATCGATGTACATTCAATATACATCGATTTCAGTTCAAAGTGCCATAAGGATTCGCTCTCATAAGGATTCGCTCTCATAACGATTCCTTTGCAACTCTCATAAGGATTTGCTCTCATAACGATTCCTTTGTAACTCTCATAAGGATTCGCTCTCATAACGATTCGATAAGTGACTCTCATAAGGATTCACTCTCATAACGATTCATTTGTAACTCTCATAACGATTCCTTTGTAACTCTCATAAGGATTCACCCTCATAACGATTCCTTTGTAACTCTCATAAGGATTCGCTCTCATAACGATCCTTTGTAACTCTCATAAGGATTCGCTCTCATAACGATTCCTTTGTAACTCACACAGACTCCTTTGTAACTCATAAGGATTCCTTTGTACTCACACAGACTCATTTGTAACTCATAAGGATTCCTTTGTAACTCACACAGACTTCTCATAAGGATTCCTTTGTAACTCACACAGACTTCTCATAAGGATTCCTTTGTAACTCACACAGACTTCTCATAACGATTCCTTTGTAACTCTCATAAGGATTCGCTCTCATAACGATTCCTTTGTAACTCTCATAAGGATTCGCTCTCATAACGAGTCCTTTATAACTCTCATAAGGATTTGCTCTCATAACGATTCCTTTATAACTCTCATAAGGATTCACTCTCATAACGATTCCTTTGTAACTCACACAGACTTCTCATAAGGATTCCTTTGTAACTCATACAGACTTCTCATAAGGATTCCTTTGTAACTCACACAGACTTCTCATAAGGATTCCTTTGTAACTCACACAGACCTCTCACATGGATTCCTTTGTAACTCTCATAAGGATTTGATAAGTGAAACATCGATTCCTTTGTAAAACATGGATTTCTTTGTAAAAACATAGATTTCCTTTATATTTCAAAGTGCCTTTTGGCATCTAGTGAAAAAGTCAATATTCTTGATTTGTGTAATCCTCTATCTTTCTGACAGGAGATCTTTTTGCTTATCTTTCTAGATCTCTTCTCTCCTGCCAACAAAAGAGAGATTACTTACCACTTCTGGGTGGCATCAGGAAACATAAAGGTATGAACCTTTTTGACAGAAACACTCTTTTATCTAAACACTTTCTTCTATGTTTGCAGACCTAGTAGACCACAAAATATCAGAAGAAAGAGAAATGAGCAATGGGTAGAACTCCAACGGATCTCTTCAACGGATCTATTCAAAAGCTGCTCTTATAAAAGATGAAGCATAAGCTGAAGAAAAGAAAAAGAGCTTTCCTGAAGATTTTTCAAGAGTGTACATCCGGGAAGAACCTCAACTCCACATACACTCGAAGGAAAAGCGAGAAAGAGCCTGAGCCCAAAAAGAAGTGTTCAAGCATCTGAAGCCCTCAAGCTTGAAGCTCCTTCTCCTCTCTTCACTCTCTCTGTGTGCATCTTTGTAATCTGGGGAGAGTCTTTTTGCTGAGAGTTCTTTTAGTTGGTTTTCATTTGTTCCAACTCTCAGCTTTGTTCTTTCTTTTCTAAGAAAGACTTTTGTCCAGCTGTAGGACTGTATACAGTGTAGAACCTAGCTAGGGGTTTGTGTCTAGCAGAACCGCACTGGGGTTTGTACCAGGAGGTTGGCTTCTTTACCTGTAAGAGAAGTGGGCTGCCTTCTTGCCCGGAAAGAGAAGAAGACCAGCTGGGGTGCTGGGTGTTGTAGTGTCCTTAAGGGGGACTGTACCCTTGGTTAGTGAAATCCCAAGAGGTTGCTTGGGGACTGGACGTAGGACTTCCATGTGGGAAGGGCCGAACCAGGATAAATTCCTTGTGTCATTTGTGTGATTGTTTATTTGCTTCCGCACTGCTACTCTTTATCACACTAAACTAACCAAACCTTCAAGTGTTAATTTCTGTGTTTAAGTTTCTATTTTAGATTTTAGAAAAACCTATTCATCCCCCCCTCTAGGTTAGCTTGCTGCCGTACCAAAAGGGCCAACACACAGATCGCAATGGCAGCGCCTGTCGCGTTCAGAATGTGACGGGTAATGCTGTCATGACTAGACCTCAGAACGCGGCCTATAGGGCCGTCGCGTTCACAGGGTCTACGCCTGAGTCCGACCTGGAAAGTACAGTGCATTGGATTGCAGGCCAGACTTACCCTATTTTGACACAGGGTGATTCAGAAAATCATGACTAATTGTATAGTCGATGGAAAATCATGAAACTAGTTGCAAATTGATCTAGGCTCACATGCGTACTTACAGTAATTAGGAATTTGAAAACGGACAGGGTTTAGACATGCTTTAATCACGGGTATTCATGGTGAACATGAAACAGTACATAGTGAGATCAATGATTTAATTCGCAAGATAGGATGGATGAAAATTAGGGCTTTTAGGGGTAAAAGAAGCCTAACTATCATCAATATTTCCCATAAAAAATTTGTAGCATGGGGTTTAGTATACATGGAGATCAAGAATTAAAAAGAGGGTTCGAGGTCATGAAGTTCAGAGAACTTTGAAAATTAATAACAAAAGATTGAGTGAACGAAAAATTATGAAACAAAAGGGGTTTTGTTCCTGATGCTTGGAACAACCTACAGTCAAAATTTCATTAATTTGGCTCTTGAGAATGTCTACCTTTAATCGTTTTCCTCTTCTAGGGCTAGAACTTGAAGAACGAGAGAAAGAGCTTGAGAGAGGCTTCTTCCCACGAAATCTCCTCCTCCTTGGCCTCTCCTCCTGGTCCAGCAGGCCTTGGGTACGAGCTAGGGCCGGCCATGGGGGTTTTAATAGAGTATTTATACTTTCTCTCTTTCCATTTCCTATTTGGACTATAATTCCCATTAATTCCAAATTTCCTATTTTCTCTCCACTTTCTAAGCATGAGAACTTCTAATTGGGTTAGGATGGGAGCTAAATTCGTGGCCAAGCAACTAGGGTAGGTTTAGGAATCCAATTCTAACTCAAACTTCCTATTTAATGCATTAAATACCCATTTTCTATTTAAGTAATAATTTAGTTACGAATTTAGGGTATTTTCCTATTATTTCTATTTTAAAAATCTCTATTTGGCCCAATAACTTTTATATGATCCATTTAACAAAGCCCACCACTTCTTTTTGTTTAATGTGTTTTAACTTATAAAATTCCTTTTTTAAATTAGAGAATATTAGAGTTTTGAATTTTATTCATGGGCTATGAGAGGTCCATTGATCTAATTACTCATGATGGATTATCATTACATATTGTTTGGAGTCTACCCATCATTTTATTTTTATTGTTAATCTACTTGGCTCATATGATAATGGGTTTTTTTCTAAATTATTCCTTAATTACAATAATAAGTCACCTCAATTTCTAGAACTTGGTCCTAATTACTTTTCTAAGCCCAATTTTCTTAATGGGTCATCATTACATGACTTTGGAAGTCTCTTCGATAGGTTCGTTCAATTATGGGCGCATTATCTTTCCGTGTTAATAGTTTTCCGACTTAGTTTCATAATTTGGATAATTAGTCACGTTGTGACATACACTTGGCCAATCGGATTTTTCATTGTAAAAATTTATTTGTGGAACACTTAGGGATAATATTGGGGGGTTGATTTATAATTTTTATGGAATTTTTAGATGTGTTCTTGCTCATACGATAACAGTATGTATGTTTCTATTATTTTGATTTAAATAAATTATTATTTTGAAATTTTAGGTATTTAATTTTTTTTCCGGGGTGCTACATCCTCCCCCACTTAAAAAGAATTTGGTCCACCAAATTCCATGACTCCTTCAGTTACATGTGAATCATTTATTGAAAAAGGCATTAATCATAGTGAGTTCAGAGGTACCTTCCACGGTTCCCAGTTCTCGATTTGGAGAGGTTGCACCAAGGCTTCCAGTGTACTTTGTTGGTTTAATTCCTCATGATGTTGACTCTCAAATTGTGGGCAATCTCTCCTCTTGTGGTTGGAGATACCACATCGCAAATATTTTCTTTGTTTTCACCAGCAATCCCACGACGTGTGGCCCCTCCTGTTGCAGCGCTTGCATCTCCCCCTGCGAATAATGGCTACTTGTATGTCGTTCTTCTTATTCTTCTTTATTTTTCTCTTATCACCATTTGGTTGGTTCCCTTTCATCATAGAATTGAGTTCTTCTGTGTTAGTGGATAGTTCTTTTAGAAGAGGGCAGTCTCGTAGCTGATGTCTCGTGTCGCCACAACGTAAGCATGCACCAATTCTTCGCCAACACTCCTTGGCCACATGACCTGGCTTGTGACAATGATGGCAAATGATCTCAGCATTATGATTCACTTGCTGGTTGGCCTTCTTGCCATGGTTATATCTTCTCTTCCCATTCTGATTGGTCTCCTTTTTAATCTCCTTAGTCTCTTCCAGAGCTCTTTCTAGCAGTTGAGCGGCATGCTGACATGCCAGAACTAGCCTCTGGGTTGATCTCATGTCGGCGTCCATTAAGAGTCCCTTCAAGAATGAGGTTGACATTAGGATGCTAAAGTAATATTAAGTTGATACATACGTATAGATGAATGTATTCAGATCTTAACCATGGTTCTACCCAATCCTCACATAGGTATGGTGGTTGACTTAGTCACGTGTCATGGCAGTTTGTCCTAGAACACCCTATACCTAAGAGATCCAATGAGGACATCCTAGAACATCTTAAACCTAAGATATCCTATCAAGACATCCTAGGCTCTGATACCAACTGTCACGCCCCGCCAATTTAACAGTGGAATAAATCAGGGAGACGTGAGTAAAGTACATAGTAGAGAAAAATGTACAATCAGTTGAGTAAATCAAAGCATCTAATGAACAATAATTGAGATAAACTCTTTATTCCATTATAAAATTACTAAGACTATTACAACCACTAATTCGGAGCCAATACGTAGGGCTCAATGACATCATTACATACGAAGAGAAAATCTAAATTAATAACTACTAGACTCCAATTGTGCTAGGGTAACATCGTCACTTGACTCCATGTCGCTCATCACTCGGGTCCTGTCCCATTGGTCTGTACAACGTCATCATCTATCTTACCTGAGACACAATAACAAATAACCAAGGGTGAGCGATAACACCCAGTAGGACTTAAATCTCAGGATCAAGCATGCTTTAATTTATTAATGCTTTAAAGGGCAGAGTAATTAATGATAGAGCAAATCATGTAAAGTCGAGAAAGTAATAGCACAAGTGACATGGTTCAGATAGCAGATGAATCAAGTATAGCACGATGATTAAAGTCAAGTCACGATAGAAACGATAACAAAACGATGGCAAATAACGTCAACGTCAAGCAATAGCAAGTAACATGTATAGCAAGGAGAGAGAAAGTAGTTGCCATATAGAGAGTGAATTGTACTTTTATTGATTTTCTTATCAATCGAGATGGTATAGCACTTTTGATTAACTTTCGTCAATCGAAATAGTAGTGACACTTTGGTTATCTGCAGATAGCCGAGAGAGAGTATAATACTTTGTTTGTCAATAGACTACGAGAGAATATAGCACTTTGTTTTGTCAAAGACATCGAGAGAATATAACACTTTGTGTTGATTGTCTTATATTAATCTTGATAGTATGGCACTTGGATGTAATGCCGACATCCTGATCATTTAACTCCCTCGGGCATATGACACTTTCGGGCGCTCTCCCCAGAATCAGATCAGGCCCTATTGCGCTGGCATTGGTCATTTTGTTTATCTTTAGACAATCAATTAATCACCAATAGAGAGTACCAAGAAATAGATAAGAGCACTACATTAATAGAAAAGATAGTAGAGAAAGTGTGAATAGATGAGCAAGTAGAGTATAGATGAGAACTAGTGAACAATGCACGTAACACATCGAGTAACAGGCGATAGTAGCAGTTGCACAACACACGCTATTGGTGTTGGCAGTTAGGTGGAATTCACTACCTTTCCGCTGGCCATGTTACACACAGGTCCAGAGGTCCGGCGTGATTCAAGATAAGAGTGATATTCTAATAGCCGTTTGGATTATGTTGATCCCTAAAGGGTATCATAGGTGTTAGAGTACAACCAGCTCGTCGACCATGTGGGAATCCATGGACAGAAGAGACTTACAGAGGCCTTGAATAAAGACTCACTAGTCCGCCAGAAGGAATATCTGATGGAGAGTTCGTCCAAGTCAAGAGAGTGTGTGTATATAGAAACAAGTGCTCGACGTTCTAGAGGAATTCTAGAATAGTGGGGCGTCGATAACGGTATTCCCAAAACATCGCGAAAAAATGTAGGCAAGTCTATTAAAATATGGCAATTTAATTACATAAATTACCAGATGTATTATAAGTTGATTACATGCCAAGTTAAGCCATAATTGGATGGTTCAAAGTGTATGCATGTATCATGAAATCATAGCTAGAAATAATTCATGTGCATGTCTTTTAAAATCACACATAAATGTTTAATTTTATGACAAGTGTATTTTCTATGTGTATGACTGTTAACCAAGTGTACAAGCACTGTAGAGAGTGAGAGCATCGAAAATTGGGGGTTTCCATGCAAAAATCTGAGATCGCGACGCACCCCAGTAAGGGTCGCGACGGGTCAACTAAGAACGCGACATAGCCTTGTACAGATCACAATGAGCTTGTCAGTTCAGGCAGGCAGATCACGACGACAGACCCTGTCACAATCAGATTGCGATGGGAGATGCTGTCGCGACGGCCCTGAGAACGTGACAGGGGCTTATATAGAACGCGACGGGTCGGCCAGGAAAGGTGCACAGATCACAATGGCAGCGCCTGTCGCATTCAGAACGTGACGGGTAATACTGTCGCGACCAGACCTCAGAACGCGGCCTATCAGGCCGTCGCGTTCACAGGGTCTGTGCCTAAGTCCGACCTGGAAAGGACAGTGCATTGGATTGCTGGCAAGACTTACCCTATTTTGACACAGGGTGATTCAGAAAATCATAACTAATTATATAGTCGATGGAAAATCATGAAACTAGTTGCAAATTGATGTAGACTCACATGAGTACTTACAATAATTAGGAATTTGAAAACGGACAGGGTTTAGACATGCTTTAATCACGAGTATTCATGGTGAACATGAAACAGTACATAGTTGAGATCAACGATTTAATTCGCAAGATATGATGGATGAAAATTAGGGCTTTCAGAGGCAAAAGAAGCCTAACTATCATCAATATTTCCCATAAAAATTTCATAGCATGGGGTTTAGTATACATGAAAATTAAGAATTAAAAGGAGGGTTCGGGGTCAAGAAGTTCAAAGAACTTTGAAAATTAAGAACAAAAGATTGAATGAACGAAAAATTATGAAACAAAAGGGGTTTTGTTCCTGATGCTTGGAACAACCTACAATCGAAATTACATTAATTTGGCTCGTGAGAATGCCTACCTTTAATTGATTTTCTCTTCTAGGGCTAGAACTTGAAGAACGAGAGAGAGAGCTTGAGAGAGACTTCTTCCCACGAAATCTCCTCCTCCTTGGCCTCTCCTCCTGGTCCAGCAAGCCTTGGGTACGAGCTAGGGCCGGCCATGGGGGTTTTAAGAGAGTATTATGCTCTCTCTTTTCATTTCCTATTTGGACTCTAATTCTCATTAATTGCGAATTTCCTACTTTCTCTCCCCTTTCTAAGCATGAGAACTTCTAATTAGGTTAGGATGAGAGCTAAATTCGTGGCCAAGCAACTAGGGTAGGTTTAGGAATCCAATTCTAACTCAAACTTCCTATTTAATACATTAAATACCCCTTTTCTATTTAAGTAATAATTTAGTTACGAATTTAGGGTATTTTCCTATTATTTTTCTTTTAAAAATCTCTATTTGGCCCAATAACTTTTATATGATCCATTTAACAAAGCCCACCACTTCTTTTTATTTAATGTGTTTTAACTTATAAAATTCCCTTTTTAAATTAGAGAATATTAGAGTTTCAAATTTTATTCATGGGCTATGGGAGGACCATTGATCTAATTTCTCATGATGGATTATCATTACATATTGTTTGGAGTCTACCCATCATTTTATTTTTAATTGTTAATCTACTTGGCTCATATGATAATGAGTTTTTCTGAATTATTCCTTAATTACAATAATAAGTCACCTCAATTTCTAGAACTGGGTCCGAATTACTTTTCTAAGCCCAATTTTCTTAATGGGTCATCATTACATGATGTTGGAAGTCTCTCCGACATGTTCGTTTAATTTATGGGCGCGTTATCTTTCCGTGTTAACAGTTTTTCGAGTTAGTTTCCTAATTAGATAATTAATCATGTTGTGACGTACACTTGGCCAATCGAATTTTTTGTTGTACGAATTTCTTCGTGGAACACTTAGGGATAATATTGGGGGTTGATTTATAATTTTTACGAAATTTTTAGATGTGTTCTTGCTCATATGATAATGGTATGTATGTTTCTATTATTTTGATTTAAATAAATTATTATTTCGAAATTTTAGGTATTTAATTTTTTTCCGGGGTGGTACAACAACAACTATTCTTTGCACATTTGCCTCTAGCCATATACTTCTTCAATCGGGATACATCTCCACTGCGAAATTCTATGGTACAATAGTTGCATTGGAACCAATGCCTATTGCCATTCAACATCGTCTCGTGTTGCCACCCAACATCATCACTATGACGAGGCCAAGAAAGCATCTGGATTGACACATCATTGAAATGACATCATATCATTGTAGAGAACTCACATGTATTATAAAAACCACATCAATTTTCAATATAGAATATGAATAAAAAATATTCATACAATACCAATGATGGTAACTTGCAAGGCAATGCCATTGTAAGGACTCTCATTATATATCTACTTGTGCTGAATCTTCAAATTAATATTATGAATATATTATAATTTTTAATAGCTACATAGTCTCAAATAAAAATAATGCAATCTTATGTTAAAAATAATATATTTATGCTCCTAGAAGGTTTCTACAACATCATATAATTTTTATGGTTATCATAAAAATAAAATTAATTAATTAATTTTTGGATTCATTCAATATAAATCCTAGATCTAATGTAAAATGTAATGGATCTAAAGATTTAGTTGTTGCAAATGATTTATAACCACTTGTATTGAAGTTAGGAAAGAACATCTTGCTCTATATCTCTCCAAAAAATAAGAAATCATAATAGATCTAGATTAATCTCCCTTGGCATGAAGAAATTTGAAGTCTTGAAGGAAGCTCAAAATCGTCGTAAACCAAGGTGCTAAAGAAGAAGAAGATGGAGGTTCCTACAAGATTCTGCAAAAAAAAAAAAGACTTCAAAGCCTTAAAAATAAAAATAAAAGGAAAATAGGAGAGAGGAAGAAGAGAGAGTAAGAGGGAAGAACACTCACCTGCGTAGGTCGCCGTCGGGTGCGGTTGGGAATGAGAAAGGGAAGAGGAGGGGGCGCAATTATGTAGTGTAACCAATAGGACCATTGTTGGTCCGGATCTGATCGGATCGCCAGATCTGATTTGGTTCAGCCAGTAGCACTGTAGGTCGCATAGATCGCTCGCAATGATACTGACACACGGAGGATCGACATCGCAAGGGCACGGCCAACCATGTTCTGAAGCAGTCTAAGACTCGACTTTTGACAAGAATTGGATTGTAATTCTTAGTTTTCAATTCCTTTCTAATTAGTTCCGTTCTTATTTGACATTCTTTCAATTTTACTACACATGATCATAAAGTTTTTTTATTCAAATATTAAGTAACCAGAGTTGCTACAGTATATCTTAGATAAATATGCTTTTTCAGTTACATATATAAATCTGCAACTAATAGTAAAAGGAGGGTATATATATGCAGTTGTCTTTTCAAATAATACTTTTCTCTTTTTTTCCCTTTATTCACGTTAGCGTTTGAATTGCATGATTTATGATCTTCTGATTCCCCACAAAGACGAAGGGGACGATGGATGGACGGAAACTGTTCTCAGGTCTCCAAGCTAAACGTGGCGCGTCGTTGCGACCCGAGCGCCTTCTCTAAGAAGACGTTGCCGTGGATGAGGCAGGGGTTTTCCTTATACGGACAAAAAAGCCTGGAATAGGTGCCTAGAAAAAGGTGGTCGTATTCGCCGCACCCGGCAGGGCCGCTCTCTGCACGATCCCAGGGATTGCGTAAAGACGGACCCACCCGTGAACATTGACCACGCCACGTAACCCCCTCCCCTCGTCCCTCTGCCTCAACCTCGCTAATCATGTCTTTGTGTTGTTTGTTCTCTTGTTGATAAAGAAAACAGAGAATTAACAGTTGGTCTTTAGCAGAGACCTAATATTATTTATAGGTCCTTATCAGATTTTTTTTGTATCTTTTGGTCCCTATTTTATACAGGACTTATTTTTAAGTCTTTATTTTTAACTCTGGTTATCTTCCTCCGTTATCTCAAAAGTGTGTAATCGCTATCTCAAAAGTGTGTAACTGCGTAAGTATATAAATCATGTAACTATGTAAGTATGTAATTATATATTTATGCAGTTACACATACAACTTTGTAAATACTTAATAATTTACAGAAATAAATATTTACTTATTTATTGGGAGAATTACCAATCGATCCCTAATTTTGGGGATTTATTCTTAGGTCTTTGAGTTACATAATTATAGAAGAATGGACTTACATAGTTTCAGAATGACTTACCTAGTTACTAGGGATTTACCTAGTTACAGAGTTGCATGTGTAATTACACACTTACGTAGGTAAGCCCTTCTGTACTGTAATTACCTAGTTACCAAGGACTTACCTAATTACAGAGTCCCTGAGTTACATACTATGTAACTCGTTACATACTATGTAACTCTGTAATTACATGTATAGTTACAGACTATATAGTTATAGAATTATATTTGTAGTTACATAGTATCTACATGTGTAATTACACACTTACATGTAGTTACCGAGTTACACGTGTAACTCTGTAACTACATACTTACGTAGTTACAGAAATTACATACTTACGCAGTTACAGGAGTTACATACTTCATACCTTGTTACATAGTTACAGGAAGAAATAATTACAAACTTAAGGCGTAAAAAATTATGTACTTACATACTTACAAAGTTACATGTGTATGTGTAGTTACATAGTATATACATGTGTAATTACACACTTACATGTAGTTACAGAGTTCCACATGTAACTCTGTAGCTACATACTTATGCAGTTACAAGAATTACACATGTAACTCTGTAACTAGGTAAGTCCTAGGTAACCTTTGGTTATTAGGTAAGCTCTGATAACTAGGTAAATCCTTCTGAAACTATGTAAGTATTTAACTAGGTAAGCCATAATTACAGAGTTACAAACTTATAAAATTTCTATATAATTACAGTGTTACATGTGTAACTACGTAAGTATATAATTACATACTTACACAGTTACAGGATTTATATACTCACGCAATTATACATGTAACTCTGTAAATATATACTTACGTAATTACATATTTAACTGTGTAACTACTTCATACCTTGTTACATAGTTACATGAAGAAATAATTACAAACTTAAGCCGTAAAAAACTAGAAATAATTACAAACTTAAGCCGTAAAAATTTATGTACTTACATACTTAAAGAGTTACATGTGTATGTGTAGTTATATAGTATGTATATCTGTAATTACACACTTACATGTAGTTACAGAGTTACACATGTAACTCTGTAACTACATTCTTACGCAGTTACAGGAATTACATATGTAACTCTGTAAATAAGTAAACCTTAGGTAACCTTTTGTAACTAGGTAAGCCTTGATAACTAGGTAAATCCTTCTAAAACTATATAAGTATGTAACTAGGTAAGCCCTAATTATAGAGTTACAAACTTATAAAATTTCTATGTAGTTATAGTGTTACATGTGTAACTGCATAAGTATGTAATTACATACTTACACAGTTACAAGATTTACATACTTACACAGTTACATTACGTAGTTACACACTTTTGGGATAACGGTTACATACTTTTGGGATAACGAAGGTTAAATATAGAGACTTAAAAATAAGTTTTGCATAAAGTAGGGATCGAAAGGTACAGAAAAACCTCACAAGGACTTGAAAATAATATCAGGTCCCTGCCAGGGACCAATAATTAATTCCCCCTAAAAAAATAAGATAAAAAAAAAGAATGCATTCATCGACCCACAGAAGAAAAAGAAAATTCAATATATATAGGAAAATTTTCAAAATGAGAGATAAATTAGTTATTTCACTCGTTAACCCAATTATGCAGGGACGGATGTAGAAATTTTGTCCAGTAGAGTCACTCAAATTATTTTTTAATATTTACATGATTATATATTATATATGTTGAATCACTCCTATATTTTACCTTATATTTTGGTGATAACAAAATTTATAATTAATTAAATATATTTAATATCATGTTTTCCTAATAAATATAAATTTATGGAATTATCACTGTGTGCTGTGCACTAAAATGCTAAATCGATGTTTATTCAATATACATCGATTTCTGTTCAAAATGCCATATCGATTTCATTAACAATGATTTGATAAGTTATACAATGATTTGATCGTGTAACGATTCATTAAGTGAAACAATGATTTGGTTTTCATAACGATTTGATAAGTGAGAACAACAATTTGCTCTCACAATGATTTGGTTTTCATAACGATTTCATAAGTGAGAAACAACGATTTGATTCTCACATCGATTCGATAAGTGCCATAACGATTTGATCGTCAGATCGATTCTCTCTTACATCGATTTCATAGGTGAGAACATCGATTTGACCAAAACATCGATTTGATAAGTTTCATAACAATTTGAACGCCATAACGATTCGAAAAGTGAAAGATTGATTTTGTTCAAACATTGACTCGATAAGTGAAACATCGATTTACTTCAAACATTGATTTGGTAAGAGAAACATCGATTTGCCTCTCACATCGATTCGATAAGTGAAAGATCGATTTTGTTCAAACATCGACTTCATGTAAACATAGATTTTCTTTATACTCAGATCTTTCAAATATGTTTCGCACCTAATGAAAAGTCAAAAATGTCTCTGACAGAAGATTTTCTTTTATCTCTCTAAATCTCTCCTCTCCTGTTAGACGGAAAGGTGGTCACTTATTACTTCTGAGAGAAAATAGGAAGCATAGAGGTATGTGAGCTTTTTGATGGAAATACTATTTTATCTAAACACTCTCTTCTATGCTTGCAGACCTCGTAGACCACAAAATATCAGAAGAAAGAGAAGATGAGGAACGGCTAGAACTCCAACAGATCTCCTCAACGGATTTGTTCAAAGCTGTTCATATAAAAGATGAAGCAAGGTTGAAGAACAAGAAGAGAGAGCTTTCTTGAAGATCTTTGAAGGAGTGTACAACCAGTGAGGAACCTGAACGCCACATACACTCAAAGGAAAAGAGAGAGAGCCTGAGCCAAGAAGAAGTGTTCAAGCAACTGAAGAACTCAAGCATTCAAGCTCCTTCTCCTCTCTTTTCTCTCTCTCTGTGTGCATCTTTGTAATCTGGGGGAGAGAGTCTTTTCGCTGAGAGTTTCTTTTAGTTGGTTTTCATCTGTTCCAACTCTCAGCATTGTTCTTTCTTTTATAAGAAAGACTTCTGTCCAACTGTAGGACTGTATACAATGTAGAATCTAGCTAGGGGTTTATGTCTAGCAGAACCACACTGGAGTTTGTACCAGGAGGTTGGCTTCTTGACCTGTAAAAGAAGTGGGCTGCCTTCTTGCCCGGAAAAGAGAAGAAGACCAGCTGGGGTGCTGGGTGTTGTATTGTCCTTGAGGGGGACTGTACCCTTGGTTAGTGAAATTCCAAGAGTTACTTGGGGACTGGACGTAGGACTTCCATGTGGGAAGATCCGAACCAGGATAAATTCCATGTGTCCTTTGTGTGATTATTTATTTGCTTCCGCACTGCTAATCTTTATCACACTTAACTAACCAAATTTTTAAGTGATAATTTTCTGTGTTTAAGTTTCTATTTCAGATTTCAGAAAAATCTATTCACCCCTCCCCTCCTCTAGGTTAGCTTACTGCTGTACCAAAAGGGCCAACAAGTGGTATCAGAGCGAGGTTCTCTGATCAATCAAGAAGATCTAACGATCTTAGAGAAGATCCATGGCAGCTCAAGGATATGATGAAGGTCAATCAGCCACCAGACCTCCATTCTTTGATGGAGAGGACTACCAATGTTGGAAGATGAGAATAGAATGCCTCATTCGAGGCATAGACTTTGATCTGTGGCAGGTAATCGAGGTAGGTGATTATGTTATTGTTCCTGTTCCAGGCACTACTGTCATTACAGCAGCAGATAAAAGTAAATTATCTTTAAACTTTAAAGCTAAGAACTACTTATGTTGTGCATTATCCAAAAGAGAATTTAGTAGAGTATCTGCATGTAAATCAGCTAAAGAAATATGAGATAAACTGCAGATAATTTATGAAGGAACAGATAAAGTAAAACAAACTAGGATAGATATTCTTATCTCACAATATGAGCAATTTAAAATACTTCCAAACGAAAATATCACTCAGATGTATAATGGATTTTCGAGCATAGTAGTTGGTCTGAGTTCTCTTGGTAAAAATCTTTCTGATGAGGAAACTGTTAGAAAGATACTTAGGTCCTTAACTCTTTCATGGACACTTAAAGTAACTGCTATTGTAGAAGCTCATGACTTAACCAAACTTTCTATTGATAACTTAATAGGTTCCCTCATGGCACATGAAATTAATATGGAGCGACTATCTGAAAGCTCATCAAAGAAAAATGTACTAATGCTCTTAAAGTTGTAGCTGCTTCTTCCACTTCTTCTTCTTCTAGTTCCAAAAATGTAGATTCTAAAGACAGTGACGTAGATGAAGTATTGTCCAAGCTTCAGAAAATTCTCAAGAAGAAGAAAAATGGATCAAGAAGGATTCAAAAGAAAGAGAGAAAAGAAAAAGAACCAGTATGCTATGAATGCAGAAAATCTGGACATCTAAGACTAGATTGTCCTAAACTAAAGAAGACTAGTCAACCAGAAAAGTCCAAAAAGAAGCACAAGAAATTCAAAAGAAAAGACATGGCGGCTGCTTGGGAAAATGAAGAGGCCACAAGCTCAAAATCATCAAGCTCAGAGTCAGAAAAAGAGCAGGTAAGTCTAGCCCTCATGGTAGGACTAGATGAGGTATATTCTGACCCATTTTTTGATTCATGCACTGATTCAGGGTCAGAGTCTGAAGACTTAGAAGAAGTCTCTAATGAACTATATGAAAAACATAAAGGTGTTGTAAAAGAATTAAATTTTTTGAAAAATAACACTACTTGCTTGGAAAACATCAATTCTAATCTTAAATCTGAATTGGAGCAACTAGAAAAACAATTAAAGGACAGTAAAGATAATAATCATCTTTTAAATGAAGATTTAAAAAGAAAGAATAATGAGAAGTTATAGTTAGAAGAAAAATTAAAAACTCTAACAGAAGAAAATCTTTATTTAAAAGAATTAGTTAAAAAATTAATTAAAGGGAAAACATCTTTAGCCCTATGCTTAAAAGGGCCAAAATCTGGAAATAACAAACAAGGGCTTGGTTACATACCTCCGATAGAAGGAAAACAAGCCATAATTCCAAAAAAACATCCATTACCAAAATTTATAAAAGAAACCAAGATGCCTCAGAAAAAGGCCCCTGTAAAGGAAAAAATTTCCAAAAATTGTGTTATAATAGACATCATAAAAACAATAAGAATTGCAGAACAAACTATATACATTGTTGTTCTCATTGTAATAAATTAGGACACACAGTAAACACCTGCACAATAAGGCACCTAGTATGGATTCCGAAAGGACATTTTTATGGATCTAACCATCAAGGACCCAAAAAGATTTGGGTACCTACTTTTGAATAAGTTGTTTGCAGGATAGCCTTGGAGCATCAGGAACAAAAGATGCTCAAGGCACTGATGACTGTCAGCTCTTCATCTAACTCGCATCTGAAGAGAGAGTAGTCACTATTTATTTTTAATTTTTAGTATTACTAACAACTATTTGCAAGTCTCATTCAGGTGGAGTCTCTCACTCAAGGGGAGCACAGGCTAAGGGGGAGTCATTCATTACTGTCAATCATTGTTGAACCCCTCAATGGTAAGAAATTTTCTCAAAAGGGGAGAGAATGCATGGTAAGATCCTTCCTTTTTAGTTAATGACAAAAAGGGGGAGAGTATGCATTATTTCTGAATTTTCTATATTTTTATGCATTAAGTATTTTTGTCAAAAAATTCTCATAATTTTGTCATCACCAAAAGGGGGAGATTGTTGAACCACTCCTATATTTTGGTGATAACAAAATTTATGATTAATTAAATATTATTAAATATATTTAATATCATATTTTCCTAATAAATATAAATTTATGGAATTATCACTGTGTGCTGTGCACTAAAATGCTAAATCGATGTTTATTCAATATACATCGATTTCTGTTCAAAGTGCCACATCGATTTCACTAACAACGATTTGATAAGTTACACAATGATTTGATCGTGTAACGATTAGTTAAGTGAAACAACGATTTGGTTTTCATAACGATTTGATAAGTGAGAACAACGATTTGTTCTCATAATGATTTGGTTTTCATAACGATTTCATAAGTGAGAACAACGATTTGATTCTCACATTGATTCGATAAGTACCATAACGATTTGATCGTCACATCGATTTCTCTCTTACTTCGATTTCATAAGTGAGAACATCGATTTGACCAAAACATCGATTTGATAAGTTTCACAACGTTTTGAATGCCATAACAATTCGATAAGTGAAAGATAGATTTTGCTCAAACATCGACTCAATAAGTGAAACATCGATTTGCTTCAAACATCGATTTGGTAAGAGAAACATTGATTTACCTCTCACATCGATTCGATAAGTGAAAGATCGATTTTTTTCAAACATCGACTTCATGTAAACATCGATTTTCTTTATACTCAGATCTTTCAAATATGTTTGGCGCCTAATGAAAAGTTAAAAATGTCTCTGATAGAAGATTTACTTTTATCTCTCTAGATCTCTCCTCTCCTGTCAAACAGAAAGGTGGTCACTTACTACTTCTGGGAGAAAACAGGAAGCATAGAGGTATGTGAGCTTTTTGACAGAAACACTGTTTGATCTAAACACTCTCTTCTATACTTGCAGACCTCGTAGAGCACAAAATATCAGAAGAAAGAGAAGATGAGCAACGGCTAGAACTCCAACAGATCTCCTCAACAGAATTGTTCAAAGCTGTTCATATAAAAGATGAAGCAAGGCTGAAGAACAAGAAGAGAGAGCTTTCCTAAAGATCTTTGAAGGAGTGTACAACCAGTGAGGAACCTGAACACCACATACACTCAAAGGAAAAGACAGAGAGCCTGAGCCAAGAAGAAGTGTTCAAGCAACAGAAGCACTCAAGCATTCAAGCTCCTTCTCCTCTCTCTCTCTCTCTCTGGGTGTATCTTTGTAATCTGGGGGAGAGAGTCCTTTCGCTGAGAGTTTCTTTTAGTTGGTTTTCATCTGTTCCAACTCTCAGCATTGTTCTTTCTTTTATAAGAAAGACTTCTGTCTAGCTGTAGGACTGTATACAGTGTAGAACCTAGCTAGGGGTTTGTGTCTAGCAAAACCACACTGGGGCTTGTACCAGGAGGTTGGCTTCTTGACCTGTAAAAGAAGTGGGCTGCCTTCTTGCCCAGAAAAGAGAAGAAGACCAGCTGGGGTGCTGGGTGTTGTATTGTCCTTGAGGGGGACTGTACCCTTGGTTAGTGAATCCCATGAGTTGTTTGGGGACTGGACGTAGGACTTCCATGTGGGAAGGGCCGAACCAGGATAAATTCCCTGTGTCCTTTGTGTGATTATTTATTTGCTTCCGCACTACTACTCTTTATCACACTTAACTAACCAAATTTTTAAGTGATAATTTTCTATATTTAAGTTTCTATTTCAGATTTCAGAAAAACCTATTCACCCCCCCTCTAGGTTAGCTTGCTGCTGTACCAAAAGGGCCAATAAGATATAATATAAATAAATAGTTTTAAATAAATATTTTAAAAAATATTTCAATAAAAATAAGACAATTCATTACAAATCAGTTCTTTTCTTACAATTGTACTCGATGAGTTTTCATATTCTGAAACACTTAAATAATAGATTCATTGCTTACATTCTCAAACAAATCTTTATCAATAAATGTCACTAAACAATCATTCATCCAATCGGTACACATCTGGTTCTGCAACTTATTCTTCACATAAGTCATTACTGAAAATACTCTTTTGGCACTTGCAGTAGCTACTGGAAAAAGCAATGCTAACTTTATAAGCAATATACCATCAAATACACAACATGTTTCTTTGTCTCCACCAATTTTCTTAAAAGATCATCAATACCTTTTAAGTCAGAAAATCTCTCATCTGATGTTAGATTAATATATAATTTTCAAGCTAATTATGAAGTGCCACAAGATCAACAAAATTAGGAAACTCATTTGGGTAAAATTCAAATAACTTAACCAACTTTTTCTCGTCAAAAGCTGATAATGAATTGATGTGAGCCACCACCCAGGCTCGTTGGATTACATACTTGTTAGTGCCTATTTAAGAGATATGGATGAACATTCTGCGACGGTGAGGGCTGCCTGCGTTCTACGATGGCAAGGGCGGACTGAGGTTGACAACGGCTAGGGTGCACTGCTGGGCATGTCCGAGTCTGATATCTGGCGCCGGCAGCAATGTGCAATGTGAAAGATGAATAATGATGAAGTGGTAGAAGAAAATGAAGAGCAAATATGGAAGGGGCTGAAGGGGAGGAGGGTGCGATGGGGATGGGGCTTTCACCTCATTCTGGGAGGAGGTCACCTGCCGAGGAGGGCAGCACCTCGGTGTGACAGTATCGGCACAATGGTGCGAGGTCTGCGAGACTACGACGGTGGAGGACCCCTTGCCCTTTCACTTCTGGGACTGAGTCACAGTGAGCCGAGCACCGGCGGCAAAAGCTGAAGGGAGGATTGAGGAGGCCGGCGACTAGCAAGGCCGCAAGGGCGTCCGCGGCGATGGCATTGATGGCGGGGCCGCGGGGGCAGACTACGGTCTGTGCGGCTGTCGGCTGTGCCTCTAGCTCTACGGAGGTCGCGATGGGGAGGGGGACTGCTTGGGGAGCCAGGGAGGTCTGCAACTTCAACAGCGAGTTGGCGACAGCTAACTACTTCCAGCTGCAAGGGGGAGGTCTGCGATGATGGCTAGGGCGGTCTGCGCCTCTGCGGAGGTTGCGACGGAGAGGCCGCGAGGGGGAGGTCTGACCATAGAGGTCGCGACGGCGAGGGCCGGACTCCACTCCTTCGGAGGTCACGACGGCTGTAATCACAGGATTTGCTCCCCAAATATGATGATTAGAAAAAGGACCGTGATCGCCACCAAAGTAGTTGCAAAAAGATGAACAGATGAAGGGACTGCTAACTACCTTGGAAAAGGAAGAAAGTTTCAGAAGAGTACCTAGTCCTGTGAATGCGACGACGGAGGTGCCGCCTTCTGGTTCTCTGAACGTGACGTGCCGACCGTCACCTTCCTTAGATCGCGACGATATCCTCGTCGCCTTCTGCAACTGAAGATGAAGACTGTGGGTTTCTTTCTGCCTGCTCCTCAGCCGGCCAAGGGGAAAGAGCCTTGTGCTACTACTGTCTTCTACAACCCTGCCAAGAACATCAAAAGAATAGAACACCCATTAGAAAAAATGTTTGGTGTAGAATCTATCCCAAAACAACAAGTAAACATGAAATAACTAGGAGAAACTCACGTGGGGTGGGGTTTTAACCCCTTTGGTGATTAAAAGTAGTGTGTGTGGAGTGTTCTAATGTAAATCTACGAAGAAAACAGATCTAAACATGCATGTATGAAGAGAAAAATCAAGAAGAATTGGAGAGAGAAGCGTAGATGTGAAGAAATCGCCCTGGGGGGCACTTCCTGGTCGTTTGGAGGCTGAGAGGTCTTCTAGGAACTCGAAGCTCTCTGGTAGAGGAAGAAGTAGACGCCGACCTTTCCCTAAACCGTCTCCTATGAAGAATTTTTTATGTGATTATTCCTGAATGGTCTGGGAGGAGAATAATGGGGTAAAGTCTGAATTTGGGTAAGTATGCTCGTGCAAGGGGAGTCAGAACGTGGAAAGGACACCCTGAGGAAGGTTTCCTCCAAGTTTTGAAGGATTTGGACGCCTCTAGACCTACTAAAGATGGATTATTCATGAATAATAGGGGTCCAAGTCTGACTAGGAAAGGCCACGTTGCATGGAAATTAGAACGCGACAGCCGCATGGTCGCTATCAGATCACGATGCTTCGATACGTCGCCTTCCATAGAAGGAAAGATTTTAAGCATTTTTTGGTGATTTTTTAGGGAATTAAAATGCCAAATGGGAACGCGACGTATCGAGGTGTCGCCATCTGAAGGAGATCGATTCAGGCTTGGCAAATTGATGTGAGGAGGAATGCGACATAAAGGGCGTCGCCTTCTAAAGTAGAATGTGACAGGATCATGGTCGCCTTCATGAACTTTCAGCATATGGCTCGTACAAAGGGTCTGATCTCCTCGCATGGGTATCAGATTGACGTGCGGCCTGAAGCATTGAAATCCCGACTCAAAGAGCTACAAGATGATGATGAAGACTGATTGATATGATCTGGAAGAACCCACCAGGGCGATGAACTAATAAGAAAGATACCATGATCGGAGAAAGCCAGCTAGGCGATGATGAGCCAACGTGGGGCATCAATGATATGACAAGGAATTTAGCTCGACTTATGGGTCAGAAATGGGTGTCTACAGATTGCCCTCCTTGATGCCTACTTTGCAAGGGAGTGGAGCGATAGTGAAGCGGAGATGGCATGAAATGACGATGTAGCAGAATGAAGCGGAATGAGATGAAAAGTGGGCATCAAGGTAAAGAGACAACCATTCTGAACGAATAAGCAGTAAGAATCATCCGGCGATCTTCGAACATGGCTAGAAAAGAGTGCAGGGATGGTTCAAATTTGGGACGAATAAAGATTAAAAGAAAAGAAATGATCAACCTCTTGATGAAGAGGTACCCTAGCCATCTTAGGCTTGCAGGTTTCGTTCATTAGGGGATAGGTGATGTCCCGGCGGGTCGATTCGACTCAGGCATTCGAGCGATTCACAGCTAATGAGTGGATCAGTGGGAAGGGATGACTGATATAATGAATGGGGATGAGAGGAATCCTGAATAGGAACCATACTGGCAAACTGTACCAAGCAACTAGCTCGAAGAAGACTTTCAAATTCGGAATGGAATGAAATTCTTTGTCTGAGAAATAAAGATTTGGTTGGGACATCATTGCAAAGCTGGCTTTAACTAATCATGAAGCATGAAGCTCAAAGATCCTAAATGATGCATGATGGGCTAAAAGAAAAGAAATCATAAAATAAAATAAAAAAGGAGAAAATAACAAATACTCAAGGATAATATTGCTAGACAAAATGAGCAAAGGTCAAGACACTTCGCATCCCCGGCGTGCGATAGAATCCATCGTCCCCAAGCCATGCCATCTAACGACCTGTCCAACGATTAATAGTGCGCACTTAGATCATCATTGTTTTTGGTGAAGGGGAACTCAGATCCCAGAACACACTGAGAACCAGTCGGTCCTTGAGATGATATAATATAGTAGATACCATATAGTAATGCAGAGATAGGGTTATAAATACTTATCTGAACTTACCTGACGAGCCGTCTTTTAATTTTCTAAATTTTCTGATTTTTTGTATTTTCTGCATTTCTAATTTTTATGGATTTTCAAAATAAATAAAGCAATAAAGATATCAACTCAATAAGCACCAAAGTAATTGGAGAACTTAAAGCGTAAGTGTAAACACATCTTGAATTGGCAATAAGAGTCACAACAATGCAAAGGAAATCAGCCAACAGAACGCGACAGGGTTACTGTCGCTACCTGAATCAGAATGCGACGAGGTAGCTGCCGCGACCAAGTGGCGACGTGTCGATACATCGTGACCTCAATTTTTGTGCCCAAAGCGTAATTAGCAACATGAGGGCTCCATGTTTGCTTCCCACTTGGACTCTTAAGGCTCCCTAATCTGGTTCTAACTCCCATTAGCCCTTCTAAACCCTCTCCCACCATAAATAGGAGTTCTAAATGCCTATAAGTAAGGGGGGAGAGACCAAATTCGGAGCTTACACCCTCTCTTCTTCTCTTCAAGCCCCCAAAGCTCCCATGGCCATGAAGAGATCTCCAAGTGCTCCTATGGGTGAAGAGACTTCATATGGAGGTCCCAAGCGTGCCCAGACATCCTATAGCGAGCTCTTGAGGCTGACGGATGTTCCAAATCATTTGAGTAGCAACGCCAATGTGAGAGAGGTATGTAAAATAGTCTTTTTAATTTTCTATGATTTTCAACTACGAATTTCTTCATTAATGCACCTTCTTCTTCTTCTCCTCTCTTTTTCCTTTTCTTCTTCTCCTCTAGCTCTTCCCCGGCTCCCGCCGATACTCGAAGCTCACTTGGATAGCACCCATGATCAATGTTCTACCCATGCATGTGATCCGCGCATTGAGAGAGTGGGGTTTGGGGGCTATCTTGATAGCCGCCCACAACTACCATTAGATTTCCTTCGACTGGCATAGCATCACCGCTTTGATAGAGTTATGGCACCCACAAACTCACACTTTTCTTTTCCAAAGTTTGAGGCCAACGTCCTTCTTGAGGAGGTTGAAGCATTCATGGCCCTTCCCAAGACTACATGGGGAGATGAACAAAAGACTTGCTATACCGTTGAGCCATTAACCCAAAACTCATCCTTGGTGAATTCATGATGGATCCTGGAGATGTGTATACCATGATTAGCCCTCAACATATTCACCTAATCCCCTTGTCTAAATGGGTTATATCTCACTGTAAAAACAAGTGCGGGAATTACCAAGATATAACCAAAGCCGTGGCTATATGCTTGTGTGGGGTGGTTCTTTTCCCGTCCGGAGATCACCTTTTGGACCATGCAAATCTGAGTGCCATTAGCGGTGTATGGCAGGGACTCTCCCTTTCTCATGCGGTTTTAGCCCACCTTTATGCAGGGCTCACATCAGCGGCTTCGGGGGGCCCACTTTATGGCTCTATGATCCTCCTAGAGTGCTGGTTGGGAGTGAGGATAAAGTTTAAGCCTCTAGAAAATCCCACTACGGACAGCCGGATCTTTGGGTGCCATCCTTTGTGCTTCATCGGTGGAGCGGCCAAATCTCCGATCATGTTGTGTGCAGGATGGCGGATAAGAAAACTCGGAGTGCATGGAGGCTATACCTCAACACACTTATGATAGAGCACTTTGCTATGGACATAGCGGTGCTACGTGGAGTGCACATACGACTTCCCCTCGGATGTGGATTGGACCTACAACTCGTGGGGAACATGGCAATGGTTCTTTACAACCCGCATAGGTGCTATCTTCAGATCGGGAAGCCAAGGATGAAGCTTCTTCAGCCATCACACTTGCCTCCTATGAAAGCGAGACGCCTGGAAGATCCGGAGGATGAGCAGGCCGTGCAGAGCGCGCTAGTGATGTGGCGCGTGTGTGCCACTCATGCCTTACCAGCCACGGTGCACGAAGAGTGCGAGATATATCAGGCATACCTCAAGGAGTACAGAGAGATCCGGCCATGTGAGGACCGCGAGCTTGCGAGGGGGACATGATTGTATTTTGGGAGATTTTGATGTATTGGGAATATGAAAGTGATGTATCAGGGACTTTATGACAATTTTCAGCATTTATATGACGCAAGCATTTGAGATTTAACATAAAAATGTGATTTTTAATGGTTCTGTGCAAAAAAACTGAGAAGACGACAGCTTGAGCATCGTGACCCTGAACGCGAGACGTCAACGGTCGCTACCTGCTTTAAGAAGGTGACAGGACACCTGTCGCGAGATGAAGTTAAGGCGAAAGCCTTGCTGTCGTGACCACAAGGTCCCGGGCGATTTGAACTCTAGGCCCACGCCCTTTCCCCTTCTTTCCCTCTTTCACTTCTCTCTCTTCCCTCTCCCCCTTTTCTGCCAGCGACTGAAACCTTCCTCCCCCATCTTCTTCTTCCTCCGGCGACCTCTGGCCGGCGGCGGCGGTGGCTTTCCTTCCTTCTCTCTCCTTCTTCCAGCCTCTGCTTCTTTCCTGTTTCCCCTCCTGGTGACCCACGGCGATGGAGGGTGGTAAGGACGACCACAGCGGTGGTGATGGCGGGGACCGTTCGAGGAGGACAAAGAAGACTATCCGCCGATGGCGGACGACAGAGGAGGCCTCCTCGGCGACGGAGGAGGAGGCTTTGGCCCTCCCCATGGAGGTGGACCACCCAGAGGCGTCGGGTGAGGAAGAAGGGGCCAGCCCCAAGAAGGTACGTGGCCTAAACCCTAGCCCATGTGCGATTGGATGTGGGAATCAGAGGGAACATGGTGCTAGGCACCTATTGTAGGGCTTTTTCCCAATGTGGAATGACTGGGGAACGGCTATTGATCGCCCCCAGTCACCCTATGAACGCGACAGTTTGCCTGTCGCATTACCAGGGTGAACGCGACACTCTAGGTGTGGCTTTCATAAGGCGACGAGTTTCAGATAGCTGAACGCGACACCTAGAGTGTCGCCTTTAGAAGGCGACAGGGTCCCTATCGTGATCTTACAGACTACAATTATGTGGATTTTAACTGACCCTTGTGCTTTTGTGGCTGTTTTGTAGAGCGAGCTATGGTCCCGACTTGGATGGGCCGTCGTCCGGGCAGTCTACCAGGGACTACCGGACTTCCAGAGGACACGACTGGAGGAGATGGGGTTCCGCCCCTTTTTGAGACTGGACGAGCTCACGCTGAATGTGGCATTAATCCAGGTATTAAAGGAGCAGTGGGACCCTGAGTGCCATGCCTTCCTCCTCCCGTGGGGTCACATGATCCCCACATTAGAGGACGTGGCACAGTTCACCGGCCTGAGGGTAGATGGTCAGACGGTGACAGGGGTGACTTACACCTGCTACCAAGAGATGGTAGAGAGGCTGCTAGGGCTGGAGGTGACGCGGGAGAGATCATCCTTGGTGCCGAGGACGAGGCTGCAGGCGAGCTTTGGGGTGGCAGACGCTCGCCACCAGACATGAGAGGGCCAGGTGGAGTACATGGCCTGACTGACGGCGGATGCCAGAGCAGCACTGACATACGAGGAGGGAGCAGCGGCGGATCGAGACCTGAGACTCTTCTTGATCCTTGTGATCGGGAACTTGATCTTGGGGACCCGAGGAGACCCGGTGAGCTGTCAGTGTCTGCCCCTGCTGGAGGATCTGACCCAGGTGGGCAGTTATGCATGGGGTGCGGCCCTCCTGGCATACCTCTTTGACAGCCTGGGTACCTCCGGTAGGGAGACGAGGGTAGCCGGATTCTTTCCGTTTATACAGGTATGCTTCTCACCCTTACCCTTTATTGCTTTCCTGCTTATTTTAATTGATTGTGATACCGACTATGTTGTTTTGTAGGTGTGAGCCTATCACTACCTCCCTTCCCTAGGCTGGGGAGTACCGAGGCAGCCGGGTGCTGTACCGCTCTTGCAGCACTGTCGGTTTCGCCACGATGAGCAGTCCTTGCACCTGCAGGTGACCCTCATCCAGGATGCATTGGACATCGTCCCCTTCGGACATGTGAGTATTCCTACCTTGGTAACCTTTCCTTTCTTTATTTCTGACCATCGACTAATGAATTTCTATGTGTGATGTGCAGGTCGAGTAGACTCCCTACACCGGGGAGGACGACAGCGACCAACCATGGGTGGAGCAGGGCCTCCCCTACTTTGGCAGGGAGATTTGGCTCCATGCCTTCAATACGGTGGTACCACTCCACCTCCGGTGGTTGCGCAGACACTCGGGCTCCATCAGGCGGTGGTGGAGTTCCTGACTCGGCAGAGGCTGTGGGAGAGGCCGGGTCGCAGCTTCTGGGGCATCCAGCATGTTACTGACTGGAGGGAGCGAGCCCGGGAGCAGCTCAAGGACTGGCGGCAGTGGGGCCGAGTGGTGACCTCCGAGGCCACCAGCGACGAGGACTACTTTTGTGCCTACGCACGGAGATACGGGGCCCAGGTCTATAAGGGGACCCGACGACCAGTGAGCATTACTAACTTAGCCCTTTCTAAATATTTTAATCATTAATTCCTTGGCGAACCTGACCTGTGTCTTCAGCTCGACCCCGAGGGTAGGATCGTCTCCCTCGAGGGCATCCTTCATTCCACGATCCAGCAGAGGGATGACCTCTAGCAGACCGTGACTGAGCTGGTGAGTGCTCTACTTCTTGCCGCCCTTTATCCTTAGCTTCAGTTGTCTGACTCTTGTGTTTTTCTTTGCAGCGCGCCGAGCTGGAGCGCACGCAGCAGATGGTGGGGGTGCTTCCACCTCCCGGACGAGCCTGGCCACTCCGTGATGGAGGGTCAGTTGGCAGCAGCGGTGACCCGGGCGGAGGATGCCATGGCCCAGCTACGTGTGTAACGACCCTCTTTATATCGGTACGGTTCTACCAACCCACGTCGATATAGAAAGCGTCGCCACAGTGGGACATTTACCCAACACTAGTACGATAGGCTGAAATATACACAAATATAAATATCACATGACAGCGGAAAAGAAAGAACTAAATGAGATATCTTATTCCATCATCCACATTTTATGCACAGTCCATATAGAGGAAAGGAAGCTAGACATTTCATAACTAAAACAAATGAATTAAGTACATTGTCCATATAAGACTACACAGAGTCCTTTATTACATACTTATTTAATGAAAATACAATGCTAAGTCCACAATGTCTCCTACTCCCGCTCCGAGTCGCTCCTAACGACTTCCTCGGAAGAAGTAGAAACGTCTGCACCTGTACGCCGAAGCAAGAATGAGTCCAAAAGAACTCAACAAGTAACTCTAACACATTAACTTACATGCATCACCTAACATTCACATTCTCATACCACACAATCACATATAAGCATGGATTTAGCTATTTATGCAAGTAGAACCTAAACATGATTTCTACACATGTTACACATGGAAATTGTTTAGTACAAAATGTTCAATAACTTAAGCCTATCACATGCTCTCTACATATTTGTCAATATATTAAACTAATTTTCATTTAACTACATTTATATATTCACATATTAACATTTGTCATCTTAAACATGGAGTTTATACACATAAAGGAAGAGACAATTCTAGCATGGATTCTATAATCATATTCACATGAATAACACATTTATACACATGAAAATCTTGCTGTTTTGCTATGTACATAACATATTCATTTAAGAAGTTATTATTTCACATGCTATCACAAGAGTTCATATTAACATATAATCATTTACACAATTTCACAGTTTTCACATGCATATTCCTTTAAAACACAATTTCACATTATTTAAATGCCGTGACACATAGCCCAAACCACCATTAGAAGGACACATACTAATCACAACACATATCTATCACTTGGGCCTTCCAGTGATACATCTTAGTTACTGTGCAGAACTGGGAGAAGCACTCTCCACCCTAACCAGCGATACTTGTTCGCCTCCAGGATTTAATCCCAATGCCCGTGGGACATCACACACTATGAACCTTCCCGTGGGGACTTTCCCACAATACAGTTCCACAGCCCTCTAAGATAGCAGTGTCACCCATTGGCACATTTACACATTTTCCATTTGAACACACACACAAGTTCACACCATTTTAACCGTTATTCTCATTTTCACATTCATGCACATGGTTCAGGTTCCCTATCATGGTACTACTGTTAATAGAACTAAATCAGTCACAACTACTGATTGATTCATATCATGCTGTAATTACATTAATCATTTTTTTATT
>CM024753.1:119123275-119231319 GCA_014218235.1 Colocasia esculenta | reverse complement strand
CGGCCAAGCCAAAGCCACAAACAAAACACTTCTGAAAATTTTAAAGAAAACTTGTGAGTCTCATAAGTTCGCTGATTGGCCTGAAAATTTGATTGAGGCTCTGTGGGCCTATCATACCTCCGTCCGCACACCCACTGGGTAAACTCCCTTTTCACTTACTTACGGGATGGAGGTCGTATGTCCACATGAGATCCTCATTCCTTTGCTAAGAATACAGCTAGACAAAGAACTTAATCCCGACGAACGTCAAGAGGCGTTACTTACATAGCTGGAACTCCTAGACGAACGACATCTAGCCATAGCCGATCATGTGCTTTCTTATCTCAAGATATTTTCAAAAAAGGGTGATTGAACGCAAATTCCAAGGAGACATGGTTGTGAAGTGAATTTTCATAAAACCTGGAGGTCCTAGGTCAAAATTGCAACCAAACTCGGAAGGGTCGTACGTTGTTAAGGAAGTGTACCGTGGAAACGCGTACAGACTAGTCAATGCCGATGGTGAGGAGCTTTCTCACCTGGAATGGGCTGTATCTTAAAAGATTCTACCCTTAATAAAAGGTTTTCAATAACGACATCATTTGACAAAAGAATGTTAGTAGCTATGTGTCTTACTCCCTTTCATTTGTTGTCAAACGACCCTTACGCTCAGTCACACACACCACACGACAACACATGGCTAATTTGTATTTAGTTGGTGGTGTTCCTGCCTAGCCCTAGTATGGGGTGCGAAGGTCAATTCTCTTCTTGCTCAGACAAGGTCTAGCGGCAAAAGGATACTAACTTGAGGACTTGGGAAGTATAGCTCATATATATGAAGTCTCAAAGAGAGACGGTCTGTTCAAAAGGAAGAGAAAAAGAGTAAAGAAAAAATTGATAAGAATATGAAGCAAAAAAATTTGAAAATAGGGGCATGTCAAAGAGTGGCAGTACAGTTTCCCACGGGACGCTCTTGAGCCCGTTGTACGCATGCCCCGGACAAGATATTGACCACAAAGTCTCTGAACAACAGATGGATTCCATATGAGATACACATTGCGAGTCATACAAGGCAGTCTCCCAGGCACCAAGTCCAAGTCTTGTCTCCTTTAAGTCTTCCTATCCCCGCCAATGACTAAAGAACCCCGTACCTGGTCTATGTTCGAACATTAGCGACTACGGAAAATGGCCTTTAGAGCCAAAGCAAATGCACACTATGTTTAGGGGATAGTTGACAAGCATAAGATATGAGCAAGATCCATAGCCAATCACTCAAATGCAGAATATGTCGTTATCAAGAAAACCCAAATAAAAACAAAAAAAAATCAGAAAACCCCAACCCCCCCCCCCCCCCAAGAAAAATCGAAAACCCCACAAAATCCAAAAAAATCAGAAAATTCCCCAAAAAACCCAAACAATCAGAAAACCCCAAAATAAAAAAAAATCATAAAATTCAAAATACAAACAAAAAATCAGAAAATTTTCAAAAATCCAAAAAAAAAAAAATATCAAAATCCAAAAAATTAGAAAATCCCCAAAAATCCAAAAAAATGGTGTGTACATATTGCTTTCCTTTTGCATGCATTATTTTCATTTATTTATCACCTATTTGAATAAGGCTTAGCCCCTTGACAATTAGAAAGTTGAAATCATTTTACTCAGCGCAAGGGGCTGAGCCAAAGAGCAGATCTAACCTATTTTTTCTAAGTGTGCAGGGATAGAGAATTTTTGGAATGCGTGTGCAACAATGTACTCAGGATACTCTCTCTCTCTCTCTTATTCGAATCTCATCTCACACTCGTGTCAATTGCAGTTCATTCATTTCCATAAATATTGACATAAAATAAATGATCCACTAAGAGATAAGTAGTCTGTACAAAGATAGGGGGAGGTGGCTCACAAACTCCTCACTGTCCACTGGCACTCTTCTCGGATCCCTCATGCCTATCTGGTGGTGGTGGCATCTAACCACCACCCCTGCCACTCCGGGTGCTCGTCTCCCCACCGAGGCGCCTCTCCTCCTCCCCGTTCCTCCGGCGACTGGAGGAACCTGCTAGATACTATCTGACGGAGGCACCGGTCTCCCCGCTAGCACCACTCACACCGCTCCGACTCCTGCTCTGCAATCGGCCTATGGCCGTCATCACCTCCTAAAGTCCCCGAGCTAGGGTCTACTATAGACGATCCATTTCCCGCACCCCCGTCGGACTGTGGAATCCTCCGTTGGCTCGCGAACGTCGCTAGGCTCTCGTTGGCGATGATGGGTCACTGGTTGACCTCGTTGAGTCCCCAGTTGACTAGGTTCACTGAGGAGAAAACAAAGAAAACCAAAAGTGATGGGAGATGTTTGTAATTTCCAGGGCCTTACTTGTGCCCAAGGAAGTTTTGTGATCACATCGGTGTAACAGCCTCGCACAGCAAACGGAGACGGGGCTTCAACTTCTCCTCCTTTGGCCGACCAAGGGAAGATAGCTCCACGGTCTTCTTAAGAGTGTTCCTGCCACGAGAGAGACTCTATTAGACTAAGGGAAGTGCAGTAGATGCTCAGAAACGAAAAGAAAAGCCCAAAAGGCGAGTCCCGTACCGGTTGCAGACTTGAGAAGAGGGGTGGCCAAGTGTTATGACCACCCTTCTTCCCTCCATTTTTGGTTGGAAAACCCCTTTCTAGGTGTGTAGGAAGGTGTCCTACGTGCCCCGAGTGTGTGAGAATGTGTGCGCAACATGCAAGAACTAAAGGAAGAGGAAGGGAAAGGAGAGGAAGAGGAGAGAGTTGATCATCGTTTGTTGGCATTGTAGACTCCTTACAGGGCTCCAGCTCGGATGAAGCCTCCTTGACGTCCCAAGTAATGAGAGAAAGGATAAGAGGAATGATGGAAGGTGGGGTGCAACTTTCTCTCTCTTTTCTCAAAGTGGCAGCATATGGACGTCCAGCCTCTCCCCACTCACTTAGAAGGCCAAGGAGGGGGGGGGGGGGGTTAAATAGATAGTGGGGTCGGAGTTCAGAGGCTTTGGATGCTCAAGTGTGAAGAAACACACTTGCACACTTGTCAATCCAAGTATTAAATCTCCAACCAATGAGGAGAGGCCAAGTAGGATTTTTATTGGGTCAAGGGGGTGCCAAGGTGGCCCATTTGCCCGTTAGGAACGGTCCCTTGAGCTGCATGGGTGAGAGAATGTTGCAAGTGGGCTAGATTCTCGGGGTAGTTGCACAGACCTGGTAAACCATGTTGACGTCAACAGATCCTCCCGCCAATACCATGTAGGCGTCCACCGATGTGGACGCCAACATAAGTAAACGTCCAGGAGGCTTGCCGTCAAGATGTAGTCTGCGGCAATCGATGCTGCCATCTACATGGCATCCGAGGCAAGTCAACAAATGGTCAAACAGTCTTTATTGGGCCATAGAACCATGCGGGGATGGGCCAATCTCGCGTCTACAAATGCCCCTCCGAGACGTCCAGTCTTGCAGGGGAGCCAAGCAGACTAAAAGGTTGGTGTCTCGGTAAACAAAGGACGCAGAGATTTGATGAAGGGCCATCTTCGAGGATAGGAATTCTAGCAAGCCAAACGAATGAGTTAGGCTATAAACGAGTGATGAATCGTCTGAGAGACAAATGTGGATAAGAGGAAAGTGATCTACCCGTGTAACTACAACTGCAACCCAATGTTAGGGTCCTTGCGTGGCCGTGTCGGACTTTCACTAGTTTCTGGCGTATCTGAGTCAAAGGAGTTGTAATATGACGGTTGAATCAAGAGAGTCTCATAACCGGAGCTCGTGGGCTCGTTGGCCTAATTAGGACGTCTGTCCCAAATTTAGGGGGTCGTGGAGACAAGGAGTTGGTTGATCTCTCAAAGGACTATCAAAAGATTCTAATTGGAATCAATGTTTGGAAAGCCTGAAGTCCGGAATTAAGCCCGCGACTGGCAAAGGTTCAAATGAACTCAACAAGACTGCTTGACTGTTTGTGAAAGTCACGGTGGGACAAGTTCTCGAAGGGGGACAACAACGCCTGATATCAACTTGGATATTCAAGGAGGGACTGACCCGGTAGGCCACCTGAGCTGGGGAGCCATAGAGCAATCGAATGATCGAGAAAAATCACCATTTTTTTTTGAGTCAGTGAGAGAATGTTAGTAGTGATGGCCTAAATGCATGTTGGTGTGGGTTGCCTATCTAAAATGCAAGTTAGAACCAGAGGAATTCTAAAGGCCAACAATAACTGAGAGATCGCAAACCCGTCATGATTTTTGGTAGAGGGGACTCGAGGTTCTCGATCACCAAGTTATTCGCCTCTGGCGGGGTCCTACATTAGACATACCTGTAACACTCAAGGTCGCATGAGTGTTCCGAATCTGAAGAGTAGTTTATGCTTAGATATCTGCAAAACAGCTTGAAGCACAAGATAGAATATAATGGCCTTATAAATAATCAAATTTTGAAAGTTTCTGTGTAGTAAACGTCCACCCCGATGGCCACCAATATGCAATTAACGTCAACCTGTGATGCCGTTGACTGGACACTGGCGTCAACCGATCTGGACGTTTACTGGCCAGCAGATTAGGCTGAAAATATAGGTGATGGGAGTCCATGAGGACTCTTCCTTCTTCTTCCTCCATCCCTCCCTGTTCCTCCTGAGAACCAGAGAGTTTGGGGACTAATTGCAGTAGAAGACATGGTCTCTACATCGACCGAAAAGTCCACGTGCATAAACCCGGGGATTCTGAGCGAGGTTCTGGGGCATCTGAGCACCAAACTAGCCAACGGGGAGGTAAGTAATGCTCACTTCTGCTTCATCAAAAGCTGAAAACGCCCCAGCTCCAAGCTCCCTTCTCACACATTCGTTCATGAAGGAGGTACCTGCTTTCCCCGCCAGGGCCAAGTACGGGCCTTCTCCTGGCTAGTTAACCTAGTGAACGGCGTCACGCTGGACATGAGAAACCTCATTGGGATGCGGAACTTGAGTTTCATGGTGGTGCTGGCAAAGAACATGAAGGATATGTGGTGGGGCTTCGACGCTCTAGGAGCGCTGGTTGAGCGGTGGCATCCGTATACACACACTTTCGTGTTCCAGGCCTTCGAAGCAAGCATGCTGCTAGAGGAGGTGGAACTGCTGTTGGGGTGGAGGCGATGCTTGGAGTATGATGTGACGACTCCTCTCCTTCCGTGGAAGAGATCCTTGCGAACATCGTATGGGACAAGAAGGAGGTGCTGAGAATGGCGAACAAGAATGGGATCTTCCTAGACCGACTAGCCTGGTGGTTATACAGCATGCGAAAGAGATTGGAGGAGAGCGAGCAACCCGAGGATTGACACTCTGCCTAGCTGGAGTTTTCTTGTTCCCCACCAGTGGCGACTTCCTCCTTTACGAGCACGTGGGAATCCTATCTCTGCTATGGCGCAGGCAGTCACTTGCCCCTGCAGTGCTGGCACACCTCTATAGCTCTCTGACCACAATGAGCCTAGGCGGATGCACATGCGGGAGTTTGTTCCTGCTTCAGGTATGGATGGAGGCTCATTTGAAGTTTGACTTTGCTGATAAACAACCTACCCCCTCTAGAATCTTCCTTCGGAGTTCGGTGCACTGCAGCAGGGCATGGTATGAGCCAGAGGATGAGATCAAGTGTGTGACAGCACACCTGAAGAGTAGAGATGCTTGGAGAGATCAATTGGCTTATCTGGTGATGGAGGATTTCATAGTGAGGCCACTATTTATGAGGACCATTGAATTCAAAGTTCGTACCAGGGAGGATAAAGATTTGTTGTTGATTGGGGCTGATCGGATGGTGGTATACCAGCCACATCGGTGCCATTGTCAGCTCGGAATTCCACGGGGAATTCCAACTTCATCCAACTGCACCGACATGATGATCCTGGGCAGAAATGAGAAGCTGATGAAGAAAGCGAGGAAGACTTGGGCGAAATACACTGTGAGCAAGAAGGTGGGACTGGCAGTGCAGGAAAACCGGTAAGACATCTGGAAGTATGAAGAGTTTAATGACACTATTCGCCCCATTTCTTGTGATTTTTACATGGCCCGTAGGGAAAAGTGATGTACTTTCCTCATTTCCAATAAGTGTAACACAATTTGGAGAATAAAGAATAATTTGCATTGTGTTTGATGGTATTGAATTGCTTGAATTGTGGAATTGAGCATTGAAGAGGTTGAATGATGTTCAGATGGGCACCAAATGAGTGTTCTGTGAGGACTGGATGCGCAAGGTTGGCGTCCACATCAATGGACGTCGACAGAATGTTGACGTCCAGATTATGGCCGCTAACAAGCAGAGAGAAGACTAGACATCCAAATCAACAGCCGTTGAATTCAAAATAAACATCCACAACATGGCCGTTGACCGGATCTCGAGGTCTGACAGTGATGAGACGTTGGCGTCGACCATGTGGACGTTTACAGTACGTCAATGACCAGGGTTTGACGTCCGAAAATGGTAAACGTCCTGACCTTGCCGTCTATTTTGAAAAATAGCTTTTTACCCAAACCGAGTGTCGCCGGCGCCATTTCACCTCCTCCAACTTCCGGAGAGCTCCGTTTCTCTCCATTTTTCCCACACTCTCACTCTTTCCAATCCTTGCTTCTTCTTTCTTCTTCTAATTGTTTTGATCCTCTTGAGACCTTGAACGTTGGAGATGAGAATGAGAGGGATAAGAATGATCCTCCGGACCCGTCATCAACCGGGGAAGAGGAGGAGGGGCGACGAGGACGGAGAGTCCGGTGGAACGGAGGGCACGACAGAGGAAGAGGAGATGGAGACCGGTGGCGTGCCGAGGGGGGGGGGGGAGACTGCCGGAGACGACAGAGGGGGAGACAAGACGGAGGCGGAGGTGCCTCGATGACCCAAGGTAAGCTTCATAGAACCCTAAAACCCTGTGTGGTGTGATTGTAGAAAGTGGAAAGAGGGGAGAAATAGAGGAGGTGCCGGCGGGTTGAACAGGAACTTGACGACAAGATCAGTTGCCGTCGATATCCTATTGATGTCAACTATGTTGCCGCCAATAAGAACTTGACGGCAAGGTAGTAGACGTTAACCATGATCTTGATGGCGAACATGTTGACGCCAATTTTGTTTAAACGACAAGCGATGCTGACGTCGGAGGCCAATTGTCCTGTATTTTCTATTCAGGGAAAGGGGAGAATGAGGAGCAGGGTTAGTTGGGACCTGTGCTGGGCTTGGTACAGGGCACTATCGGAGGCCCAGCAGACCCGGATTGCCTAGATGGGATTCGGGCATCTTCTATCGGTGCATCCATTCCACGTGGACGTACCGTACTTGGAGGCCCTGAGGGAGAGATGGGAGGAGGACTGCAAGGCATTCATTATGCCTGGGGGTCACATGATACCCACGTTGGAGGACGTGGCGTATCTGATGGGACTGCCGGTTCAGGGAGAGCCAGTGGTCGGATAGGATAGGAGTGATTATTATGATGATATAGTAGAGCTGCTGGGGCCAGAGTTCGTGGCCGGGAGGAGAGGCCGATCCGGAGCATCTTGCTCGGATCTTTGTCAGAGGCGGTAGGGCTGAGAGGCAGGAGGAGAGGGCCACCTGAGACTTTGGAGGAGTTCTACATGGGAGTGCGGGGGGCACTCGACCTAGGGGACCGGAGCGAGGAGCGGTCGGTGTGGATCTTCGTCGCCTACCTCTTTGGGCGGCTCCTCTTCGCCACGCAGTCATCCCAGATGAACTACAAGTTTGTACTGCTCCTCCGGGACCTGGGACAGGAAGGCAGTATTCGTGGGGTGCCGTGATGCTGGGACATCTCTTCTCTCTTCTCCCTAGCAGCTCATGGCGCTCTCAAAGCACTAGGGGCTTCACCCCCTTTCTACAGGTACGCCTCTCTCTTTCTTTTAAATGCTCATCATTGAATTTATAAATTGATTAAACTGCCTGACTGACATTCTCTTTCTTATTGCCTTGCAGATCTGGGGGTACACCCGCTTCCTTATGGGACGCGGGGTGTAGGCAGAGGGGTGCCAGACAATGGTGCCTCTCATGGCGAGGTGGGAGGTAGCTCCCGACCCGAGGGTGGCGGATCGGCACGCGGAGGACGTGCGCGCCGCACTGGACCACTACCCCCACGACCAGGTACTAAACGCAACGAGCTCTCCTTGTTTCTATTGCTTTCAATTGTTCCTTTTGGGTGACTGACCAATGTCTTTGTCATTTGAATTGCTTGACTTGATTCTAACCTTGAAGTGTGAATGACAGTTGTCGGAGTCGTAGGCAGTACGCCTCTTGAAGGGGCGACTGGCGGAGCAGGAGGTGGAGCTGGAGAGGCTCCACACCGAGGTCCGGGCACTGGTAAGTAACATCACCCTTGACCATCCCTTGAATTTATTTGAATTTGATTTGACCTGATAATTGACCAAGGTATGTGAATGCAGAAGGGGGAGCTAGCGAGGGTGCGAGCGAGCTGAGATGTAGGGGAGAGCTTGTCCGTTCAGTCAGCTAGAGGGGACCTGGCGGTCCGCCTGCAGGAGGCCCTAGACCGGGCACAGGCGCGGGTCCAGGAGCTCGAGGCAGAGGTAAGACACTAACACCTTTTTACTTATGATTTGACTTGATTTGACTTTGCAGGCTGTCGCGGATTTGGAGTTTCTGAAGAACCGGGTGCTGAAGAAGCGCCGAGAGCAGCAGCGAGAGGCCCAGTAGGAGGCAGTCGGGAAGATGGGTACGTGTTCGGGTCTCTTGATGACATCGTGTCACTGGGGGATCCGTCCGTCGGACGAGGAGGAGTATGACCAGAGGCCTCCACCGCGACGAGACCTCCTGTCCCGGACCGGCGTCGGAGAGGGAGGAGGAGGAGGTGAGTAGCTTACGCAGGCCGAGGCCTAGCGAGGGGGAGAGGAGAGAGGAGTGACACTTGGTTGTACCACCGGGGTATGCCCCTATCATGATATGTACAGAACTTCATCCTTTATAGTGGATTTTTGTGGACTTCATCATTTGTGTTCTTGAATGGTTTGCTTTGTACTTTGGTTCCTGCATCCACAACACTTAAAGGAAAAAAGTTAGTGTAGATCTATCTTTAGCCCCTTGCCTAAATGATGTGCCTTTCTTGAGATCTGGTCAAGGGGCTAATGTCTAATTAAAGATAGAAACACAAATGAAATAACCGAAGGGAATATGCACATGCATTTTTTTGTCTCTTTTTGATGATTTTGTTTTTGAATAGGAAAATAAGTAACATGTTAGTATATGTACATGGTATTACTAATTTTTTTGGATTTTGATTTTTTGATTTTTTTTTATTTTTTTTAGAATAAGGGGAAAATATGTACAAGGTGAAAATATATACTTCGGGAGACTCTCATTTTTTGTTCTTTTTTCTCATTTTCCATTTTTTCTAGATTTTCTAACTCTAAGACACATATTCATCACATGTCAAAGCATAGGGTCCGCATGATCTACTTAATCCACGGAGGTCATGAATAAGGAGGATCGTGCATGAAATCTTTGATGTCGGAAACTGCCCGTAGCCTTCTTAATGTTTTCCACCATGGAAGGTCTTACAAGGTCAAATTTGCCCCAAGAGGGAGGAGTTTGGAAGAAATAAGTAGTAAGTCATGCAAGGATTTAGTTCAAACTATTTTCTGTTTCCAAACCAACATCTCACACTAAAAGACTTGGTCAACAATTATTTCCAGGGGAATTTTTTCATTTTATTTGACTTCTGGGGTGGAGGCACGCACTTTTTGCTACCTCCTTGATTTGGTCAGTCTTTTTTTGGGTACGTACTTTTTGCTACCCTTTTTTGATCTTTTGACTTTTCTTTTCCCCCTTTAGGCTTGATTTAACATTCTACTCCTTGAATTTTCCTTGATTGCCCCTGTTTATGGTGACCTTGTCCTTTAGATGGGAGTGGATGGTCCCCTACTCGTAGTTTGCACCGCTTCTAGACGTGACCAAGTGGGAAGAGAATAAGGGAAGCATATTGACCGAATTAGACTGCCCGAGTGTACTTGTGATTTTCCAGCTAAAAGACAATATCTCAACATCGTGTGGTGTGTGAATAAACCCTACCTTACTAATGACCAAGTGGAAAAGTATAGACTTAACCCACACCATTGACAAGTGATGAATGACAGACTCGACAGATCGACTAAGGGTAGAATTTCTTGAGGTAGACCGCGTTCCAGGGGTGTGACAACTCAACTCCTTCAGCATCTACTACCTATAAGCATTCCCTGAGTTTGCTTCTTTGACAACGAAAGGACCTTCCCAATTTTCTTGCAATTTGCTTCTGGGACCTGGTGCCTTTATGATTTTGCGCTTTAGGACCATCTCACCCACTTCAAATTTTCTCTCAAGAACTCTTTTGGCATAAAAACGTGCAATTCTTTGGCGATAGACTTGTGCATGGTCAGCCGCTATCATTCGCCTTTCATCTAAGAGTTCAAATTGTGCCAACAAGGCCTCCCGTCATTGACCGGGGTGAAGTTCGAAATCCAATTGAACTCTAAGTGAAGGGACAAAGATCTCATATGGGAGTATCGCATCTGATCTGTATGTTAAAGCATAGGGGGTTTGCCTCGTAGGAGTTCGGACCAAGGTGCGATAAGCCCAAAGAGCCTCAACCAAGCGGTCTCGCTAGTCAGCATTGTTATGAGATTTGCAAGTTTTCTTTATAATTTTGATGAGAGTTTTATTAGTAGCTTCCGCTTGTCCATTACCTTGTGGATAATATGGGGATGAATGATGCAAATTAATACCATATTTACCACACATGTCGCGGAGCTCCTGTGAAGTGAATTGAGGCCTATTGTCGATGACGATGTCCCGAGGCACGCCGAACCTTGCAAGAATGTTGCGCTTGATGAACTTGACAACTGTTGAAGCTTTGACCTCTATGAACGCTTCTGCTTCAGCCCGCTTCATGAAGTACTCTGTGGCGGTTAGAATGAAGGACTTCTTATGGATTTCTCCGGTTCTGTCAACGAGTGGACCGACCACGTCGAATGCCCACATGGAGAAATGCCATGGAGCAATGAGAGGGTGAAGAGAAGTGGAAGGAGCATGGGTTTTATCACCGTGCAATTGGCATTTAGCACAGTGACGGACAAAGTGACGGCAATCTTCATCCATGGTAGGCCAGTAATAGTGTCTTAGCAACTTTTGGGCAATTGCTCTACCATTGACATGGCCACCACATTCACTAGAGTGAGCGGCTTGAACAACACTTTGAGATTCGATTTCATCGAGGCAACGAAGATAGATCCCACTGAGAGATTTCTTGTAAAGAACACCACCTATGATTTTGTAACGCTCTGAGACGTGGCGAATGGCCCGTCTATCGGCAGAGGTGGCATAATTGGGGAAGGATCCATCCTTGAGATAGTTCTCGATGTCAAAGTACTAAGGATGGCCGTCTTCGAGGTCAATTTCGGGCTCTTTGGAGAGTGCATGGATGCGAAGAGAAGGTGATTTGAGTTGAATGAACCAAGGATCAACATGAGAAGGGACTCTTAGTCTTTGGACGGAGATGGTTTCTGATGATGTTCCCAAAGGGATGGGAATGGAAGAAGCCAGGGAAGCAAGTGAATCGGCTAGAATGTCATGCCCCGACGCGGAATGTCGGAGCGCAATGGCAATTGCAAGAAAAAGGTATAGAGCGAATACTAGACATCAGACCATTGCACATTGAATAATACTAAAGCAAATCTTTCTCATTAATAACCTTCCAAATGTCTAGTTACAACAACTAATATCAGAGCCATTCTATAGGGCCAATTACATTGCAATAAAAGAAATAACTAACTACAATTCTAAGATAACATAATGACTCGGGGTACTCCTGGCTTCACTCTTGGTCATTCCCTTCCTCGTGAGTGTATGTGTTATCCTCGGTCTCACCTGAGAACATAACATCAAATAACATAGGGTGAGCGATAACGCCCAGTAGGACTTAAATCTCAGGCTCAAGCAGGCTTTAAGTAATTAACGCATTTAATGGCAGAGTATCTAAAGATAGTAGGTACAAGAGAGTCAAAATATAGCAGAGATAGCACAACAGGTAACATGATAGCACAATAGTACGAGATCGAGTATGGTTTCCAAAAATAGCACAAGTATTGAGTATAGCACAAATAGCAGGATGACCATAGTATAACTAGCACAAGTATAATAATAGCACAACGCGTATAGCACTTGTTTGTCATTCTAGACATCGAGAGAGTATAGCACGTTTTGTGTTTTGATTGTCATATAGATAGTCAAGATAGATAGCACTTGAGTGTAATGCCAAACACTCTGATCATTTAACTCCCATGGGCACTAGCACTTTCGGGCGCACATCCCAGGACCAGATCGGGCCCTTTATATATTGCCAGGCATTGGTTATATTGTATCTTTAGACAATCAGTCAATGGCTAATGTAGAGTACCAAGAATAGTTAAAAGCACTAGATGAATAGACGAGATAGTATGGACGAGCGAGTAGAGTATAGATGAGAGCTAAGGGTACATCACGTAAAACAACGAGTAACTGGCGATAGTAACAGTTGCACAACACGCGCACGTCGTATTGGCAATCAGTGGAATTCACAATCTTCTCGCTGGCCATGTTATGCACAAGTCTAGAGGTCCGATGTGATTCAAGGTATGAGCGAACTTCTAATAGCCGTTTGGATCATATCGATCCCTAAAGGTATAATGGGTGTTAGGGTACAACCGGCTCGTCGACCATGTGGGAATCCATGATCAGAGGGGACTTACGGAGGCCTTGTGTAAGGGTTCACTAGTCTGGCGAAAGGAATATCCAACGGAGAGTTCACCACAAGCCAAGTAAAGTGTGTATATAAAAATAGGTGCTTGACATTCTAGAGGAATTCTAGAATAGTGGAGCGTCGATATCGGTATATAAACACGCAAGAAACGAATACAAGTCCTTTAAAATTGGGCAATTAATATACTCTATTACAATAAATTACCAGATACATTATGAGATATTTTATGCCAGATTTCAGCCATATATGGATGGTTCATGTGTTTGCATGTGTAAGAGAATCATAGATAGAAAAGAAGTCGTGAATATGTATTTTAAAGCATTCAATATAACTCCATTTTAACACAGGTGTTTTTACTGCATGTATGACTGTTAAAAGGCGTAAGAATTTTGTAGAAAGTGAGAGCAATAAATTTTATGGGTTTTCATCAAAAATCCTGTGAACGCGACGTAGGCCAGTAAGGGTCGCGACAGGGTCAGGGCAGATCACGACAGGGCCTGAAAAGGGTCACGGCAGGGCTGCCAGGACAGAAGGTCAGAACACGACGTAGGGTACTGTCGCGTTCAGAATGCGACAAGGAAAGCGTCGCGACGGGCTTGAGAACGCGACCTATCGGGCCATCGCGTTCTCAGGTCCATGGCCTGAGTCTGACAGAGTTCTGCTCTGTCTTGGATTACGGTCCAAAAATATCAGATTTTGATACAGGTCGTTCAGAAAATCATAACTAATTGTATACACGATGAAAAATCATGAAACCAGTGGCAAATGAAACTAGACATGCGAGAGTACTTCCAGTAAATAGAATTAGAGAGAGAGCATGGTTTGAGCATGAACAATAATGAGTAACATAGAACATGATACAGAGAGCATGATTAATTTAATTCGAGCAACATGCTCAACAAAAATTAGGGCTTTCAGGGGCAAAAGATCCCTAACAACATGAAGTGTCTATAGTAAGAATTTCGTAGCATGGGATCAAGTGTACATGGAGATATGATTCAAACATGATGACTCGGAGTTATCATGTTTGCAGAACATCTAAAATCAAGAACAAAAGATTGGCTGGATGAAAAATTATGAAACAAGAGGGCTTTTGTTCCTGGTGTTTGGAACTACCTATAGATGGATTTGATTTAGTTTTGCGTGTGAGAATACCTACCTTTGACTCGATTTGTCTTCTAGGGTTAAAATCTCCAAGAAGAAGGAAGAAGCTCCAAGAACTCCTTCTCCCCACGAGATCCTAACCTCCTTGGCCTCTTCTCCACGTCCAACAACCTTTGGCAACGAGCTAGGGTCGGCCATGAGGGTTTAAGAGGTGTATTTATGCATGTATGGGTTCCTATTCCTACTTCTATTCTAATTGCTCTTTAATTACGAGATTCCCTAACTCCAACCTTCCTTTCTTGCTTTCCAACCTCTATTTAGGTTAGGATGGGATCTAAATCCATGCTAAGTCATAAGGGGTAGGATTAGGAATCCAATTCCAACTCTTATTGCCTCTTTTAATGCTTAAAGAGTCCTTTTCTATTTAGGAGATATTAATACTCCAAATTTAGGGTATTTTCTTTTTATTTACTATTTGTAAATTCATATTTTGACCCAATAAGTTCTAGAGGATCCATTAAGCAAAGCCCATTACCCTTTTCCATTTAATGGGTTTTATTTAATCCTCTTTTCATTGAATATCCCTTTAGTTGAGTTTTTAATTTATTATTTTTCTCAAAAATTCAGGTTGCTACATAGAATATTCTGAGCCCTAGGAGTGTGGACTAAAGTGAGCTTCCTAAATTGCCGGACTACCTTTCCTACCAACTCTTGGTATGGTTTCAACTTGAGATCCTGGGTCTGGTACTTTCTAAGAGACTGCCGGAGTATCAACTGCGAATCGCCAATTATCCTTAACTCCTTGACTCCAAGCAACAAAGCCATTTTCAGCCTGACTAAGAGTGCCTCATACTCGGCCACATTGTTCGTGGCACGAAAGGTTAACTGGTAGGCGTGCGGAATGACTACCCCTTCCGGTGAGAGGAGGACTGCCCCTATTCCACAACCTTTGGAGTTGTGGGTGCCGTCGAAGTAAAGCATCCATGAAGGTTCATCATCGATAATGGCTCCTAACTCTTCATCCGAAAAACTTTCGTCGACAGGAGAGTACGAGGGTAAGGGGTGGTGGGACAAATGGTCAGCAATAGCGTGCCCCTTCATTGACTTTTAGTTGACATAGGTGATATCAAATTGATTGAGGAAACTTTGCCACCTCATCAACCGCTCCGTCAGGACGGGCTTCTCAAGCAAGTACCGAACTGGGTCCATACGCATCAGAAGTTTCACCTTATAAGCTAAGAAATAGTGTTTTAACTTCTGGGGAACCCAGACGACGGCCGCACATGTTCTTTCCATGGCAATGTACTTTTTCTCAGCCTCATTGAACAACTTGGATAGGTAGTACACCGCTCTCTCCTTCTTCTCGTCGTCATATTGGGCCAAGACTGCTCCAGTTTAATCTTCGGTGGTTGACACATAGAGCAGTAACTGACCCCAGATAGGAGGAGCGAGAACAGAGGGATTGAACAGATAACTTTTCAATTCATCGAAGGCCTTTTGACATTTATCGTTCCAATCAAATTTGCCTCTCCTTTAAGGATCTCATAGAAGGGCTTGCAACGAATTGAATGCTGGGAGCTGAACCTCCTAATGAACTGTAGTCTGCTAATTAGCCCTCCAACTTCTCTGATATTCCTAGGAGGAGGCATGACAATTATTACTTTGGCCTTATTGGGATCAATCTCAATTCCCCGCTTGCTAACTATGAACCCAAGCAACTTTTCGGAAGAGACTCCAAAACACACTTCTTGGGGTTCATTTTGAGGTTATGTTCTCTAGACCGTTGGAGAACTGCCCAGAGGACATCAGCATGGCCATGTCGAGTCTTTGATTTAACCAAGACATCGTCCACATAGACCTCCATGTGCACATGCATCTTGTCATGAAAAATTGCCATCATTGCCCTTTGATAAGTTGCTCCCACATTCTTTAATCTGAAGGGCATGACATATAACAGTAGGTACCCCAAGGCGTTGTGAAAGAAGTTTTCTCCTGGTCTTCCTCTGCCAGACGGATTTGGTTGTACCTAGAGAACCATCCATGAAAGATAACATCTCAAAGCCGGCAGTGTTGTCCACTAGGACATCTATGTGTGGAAGAGGGAAATTGTCCTTTGGGCAAGCACGATTAAGGTCGGGAAATCTATGCAGATCCTAACCTTACCGTCCTTCTTCATCACGGGGACGATATTAGCTACCCATTGTGGATAAAGCACAACCCTAATGAATTTGGCTCTGTGCAATTTGTCAATCTCCTCTTTGATCTTGAGTGCGAGCTTGGGATGTAGCCTCCTCAGCTTTTGTTTAACGGCTTTTGCGTCAGCTTTTAAGACCAACTGGTGTTCACCCAAAGAGGTGTCAAGTCTCGGCATGTCCTCGTATGACCAAGCAAAACTGTCAGAAAATTCTTTGAGAATAGCTACAAGAGTTTCTTCTTCTTGTACACTCAAGTTGGCACTAACCAAGAATACCTTCGGGGATTCTTCAGTGCCAAGATTGACCTCTTTGGTGGGTTCGTCCGCAGCCATGGTTGGCTCGTCGAACCACTTTGTGCCATCCACAAGGAGCTCACTGGGTCCTCTTCTTCTGACCCAGGTCTCCCGGCTCACCCTTCTCATCAAAATCTAGTAGATAGACTCCTAAACCATCGTCTACAGAGTCACCGTCTTCAAAATCAGCCTCTACAAGGGCAGGCTCCTAAAGAAATTCTGGGACTTGACTCAACATAGCACACCTCTCAGCCAAGGCCTGACATAACGGGCAGGAACTTGCCTACCCTTCTCTTTACGAATGCGTGGCTGAGAGGGACTAGACTCTTCTAATCCTAGACTAGACTCTAAACCCGACTCTAAACTAGGATCCAAGACACTATTCACAAGACCGCTATGTACAAAACTATGTACAGGGGAAATGCCCCTAGAGGGGAGAGAATGGGAGTCTAGGTTGGAAAGCGTCGGCCCCGTGCCGAGCGGAAGAGATTCTAGAGAGGAAGGGTGCTCGATGGAGACCTCCATTGTCCAATTTTCAAAATTGGCATTTTTTTTGGGAGTCAAGGCCCAAAACCATGAGTTGCTGACTCAAGGAAGCCTCGACTGGCCAAGTGAAGGATGGAGAAAGGGTAGGTGAGAAAGAAGAGATGAGGAATGGTTGGAGGAAAAGAGTCAGGTGCCGGGCACACCTCATAGCGGGAGATTGTAAAGGAGGTGAAGGAGATGAGGGAGATGAGGAGGGGAGATCCGAACCAAAGAGCGAGAGAAGGCTGAAAGCTTCAGAGATTTCTTCAAACCCGACATCTTCTTGTGCTTCGCTTTCGGATTCGGACAGCTCCTCTATCACTGATTCCCGAGTACTCGGTTGGAGGGGCCCCTGAACGAAGTGGTCACTCAGGGTCCAAGTAATATGCTGATAGGGGATGAAAGGATCCGATGGATGCGGTCCGTATGAGAGCCTAACCCAGCCCTATCTAACAACCTTCTTATCTATTGCTCCGGATAGGACCCTGCTCATTCCTACCCAAACCTTGGCCATGTATGTAGCCGATCTTAGCCATGACCTCCTAACCTTTTGTGGACGATCCGTTTCCCGCACCCCCGTCGGACTGTGGAATCCTCCGTTGGCTCGCGAACGTCGCTAGGCTCTCGTTGGTGATGATGGATCACTGGTTGACCTCGTTGACTCCCCAGTTGACTAGGTTGATTGAGGAGAAAACAAAGAAAACCAGAAGTGATGGGAGATGTTTGTGATCGCCAGGGCCTTACCTGTGCCCAAGGAAGTGTTGTGATCACGTCGGTGCAGCAGCCTTGCGCAGCGGATGGAGACGGGGCTACAACTTCTCCTCCTTCGGCCAGCCAAGGGAAGAGACCTCCAAGGTCTTCTTCAGAGTGTTCCTTCCACGAGAGAGACTCTATTAGACTAAGGGAAGTGCAGTAGATGCTCAGAAACGAAAAGGAAAAGCTCAAAAGACGAGTCCTGTACCAGTTGCGGACTTGAGAAGAGGGGTGGCCAAGTGTTATGACCACCCTTCTTCCCTCCATTTTTGGTTGGGAAACCCCTTTCTAGGTGTGTAGGAAGGTGCCCTACGTGCCTAGAGTGTGTGGGAATGTGTGTGCAACATGCAAGAACTAAAGGAAGAGGAAGGGAAAGGAGAGGAAGAGGAGGGAGTTGATCCTCGTTTGTTGGTGTTGTAGACTCCTTGCAGGGCTCCTCCAGCTCAGGATGAAGCCTCCTAGACGTCCGAAGTGATGAGAGAAGGAGAAGAGGAATGATGGAAGGTGGGGTGCAACTTTCTCTCTCTTTTCTCAAAGTGGCAGCATATGGACGTCCAGCCTCTCCTCCCCTCACTTAGAAGGCCAAGGGGGGGTTAAATAGACAGTGGGATCAGAGTTTAGAGGCTTTGGATGCTCAGTGTGAAGAAACACACTTGCACACTTGGCAATCCAAGTATTAAGGCTCCAACTAATAGGGAGAGGCCAAGTAGGATTTTTACTGGGTCAAGGAGGTGCCAAGGTGGCCCATTTGCCCATTGGAACGGTCCCACGCGCTGCATGGGTGAGAGAATGGCGCAAGTGGGCTAGATTCTCGGGGTAGTTGCGCAAACCTGGTAAACCATGTTGACATCAACAGATCCTGCCGCCAATACCATGCAGGCGTCCACCGATGTGGACGCCAACATAAGTAACGTCCAAGAGGCTTTCCGTCAACATGTAGTCAGCGGCAATTGATGCTGCCGTCTACATGGCATCCGAGGCAAGTCAACAAACGGTCAAACGAGCTTTATTGAGCCATAGAACCATGCGGGGATGGGCCAAATCTCGCATCTACAAATGCCCCTCCGAGGCATGCGGTCTTGCAGGGAGCCAAGCGGACTGAAAGTTTGTTGTCCCAGTAAACAAAGGACGCGGAGATTTGATGAAGGACCATCTTCGAGGATAGGAATTCTAGCAAGCCAAACGAAAGAGTTAGGCTAGAAACGAGTGATGAATTGTCTGACAGACAATGTGGATAAGAGGAAGAGTGATCTACCCGTGTAACTACAACTGCAACCCAATGTTAGGGTCCCTGGCGTGGCCGTGTCGGACTTTGACTAGTTTCTGGTGTATTTGAGTCACAGGAGTTGTAATATGACGGTTGAATCAAGAGAGTCTCATAACCGGAGCTCGTGGGCTCGCTGGCCTAATTAGGACATCTGTCCCAAATTAGGGGGTCATGTAGACAAGAGTTGGTTGATCTCTCAAAGGACTATCAAAAGATTCTAACTGGAATCAATGTTCGGAAAGCCTGAAGTCCGGAATTAAGCTCGCGACTGGCGAAGGTTCAAATGAACTCAATAAGAGTAGCTTGAATATTTGTGATAAGCACGGTGGGACAAGTTCTCGAAGGGGGGACAACAAACACCCGATATCAACTTGGATATTCAAGGAGGGACTGACCCAGTAGGCCACCTGAGCTGGGGGGGCTATTGAGCAAACAAATGATCGAGGAAAATCACCATTTTTTTTGACTCAGTGAGAGAATGTTAGTAGTGAAGGCCTAAATGCATGCTGGTGTGGGTTGCCTATCTAAAATGCAAGTTAGAACCAGAGGAAAATTCTAAAGGCTAATAAATAACTGAGCGATCACAAACCCGTCATGGTTTTTGGTAGGGGGAACTCGGGGTTCACGGTTGCCAAGTTATTCGCCTCTTGTGGGGTCCTACATTAGACATACCTGTAACACTCAAGGTCGCATGAGTGTTCCGAATCTGAAGCACAACTTGTGCTTAGATATCTGCAAAACAGCTTGAAGCACAAGATAGAATATAATGGCCATATAAATAATCAAATTTTGAAAGTTTTCGGGTAGTCAACATCCACCCCGATGACCGCCAATATGCAATTAACGTCAACCTATCATGCCGTTGACTGGACACTGGCGTCCACCGATCTGGACATCTACTGGCCAACAGATTAGGCCGAAAATATAGGTGATGGGAGTCCATGAGGACTCTTCCTTCTTCTTCCTCCATCCCTCCCTGTTCCTCCTGCGAACCAGAGAGTTTGGGGACGAACCGGAGCAAGAAACATCGCCTCTTCAACGATTGGAAAGTCCACAAGTATCAACCCAGAGATCCTGAGCGAGGTTTCAAGACATCTGAGCACCAGACTAGCTAAAAGGGAGGTAAGTAATGCTCACTTCTGCTTCTTCTTAGGCTGAAAAAGCCCCAAAACTCCTCTCTCACAGCACTCCTTCATGCAGGAGGTGCCTGCCTTCCCAAGCCAGGGCCAAGTATGGGCCTTCTCCTGGCTAGTTAACCTAGTGAACGCCGTCACGCTGGACATGAGAAGCCTCGTCGGGATGCAGAAGTTGAGTTTCATGGTGGTGCTGGCAAAGAACATGAAGGATATGTGGTGGGGCTTCGACGCCCTAGGAGCGCTGGTTGAGCGGTGGCATCCGCATACACACACTTTCGTGTTCCAGGCCTTTGAAGCAAGCATGCTGCTAGAGGAGGTGGAACTGCTCTTGGGGTGGAGGCGATGCTTGGAGTATGATGTGACGACTCCTCTCCTTCCGTGGGAATAGATCCTTGCGGACATCGTATGGGACAAGAAGGAGGTGCTGAGAATGACGAACAGAATGGGATCTTCCTAGACCGACTGGCCTTGTGGTTGATCCAGCATGCGAAGGAGATTGGAGGAGAGCGAGCAACCCAAGCACTGACACACTGCCTAGCTGGATTTTCTTGTTCCCCATGAGTGGCGACTTCCTCCTTTACGAGCACGTGGGAATCCTATCTCTGCTATGGCGTGGGCAGTCACTTGCCTCTGCAGTGCTGGCGCACCTCTACTGCTCTCTGACCACAATGAGCCTAGGCGGACGCACATGCGGGACTTTGTTTCTGCTTCAGGTATGGATGGAGGCTCATTTGAAGTTTGACTTTGCTGATAAACAACCTACCCCCTCTAGAATCTTACTTTGGAGTTCGGTGCACTGCAGCAGGGCATGGTATGAACCAGAGGACGAGATCAAGTGTGTGATAGCACACCTGAAGAGCGGAGATGCTTGGAGAGATCATTTGGCTTATCTGGTGATGGAGGATTTCATAGTGAGGCCACTATTCATGAGGACCATTGAATTAATGTTCGTACCAGGGAGGATAGAGATTTGTGGTTGATTGGGGCTGAACGGATGGTGGTATACCAGCCACATCGGTGCCATTTTCAGCTCGGAATTCCACGGGGAATTCCAACTTCATCCAACTGCACTGACATGATGATCCCGGGTAGAAATGAGAAGATGATGAAGAAAGCGAGGAAGACTTAGGCAAAATACACTGTGAGCAAGAAGGTGGGACTGGCAGTGCAGGAAAATCGAGAAGACATCTGGAAGTATGAAGAGTTTAATGACACTATTCGTCCCATTTCTTGTGATTTTTACATGGCTCGTAGGGCAAAGTGATGTACTTTCTCGATTCCCAATAAGTGTAACATAGACTTAGATGAATAAAGAGATTTGCATTGTGTTCAATGGCTTGAATTGTGTGAATTGAGCATTGAATGTGTTGAATGGGCCTTCAAATTTGTTCATTGGTGTGTTCTGTGAGGACGGAGTGCGCGGAGGTTGGCGTCCACATCGATGGATGCCAACAGAATGTTGACGTCCAACTTATGGCCGCTAACAAGTAGATAGAAGACTAGACGTCCAAATCGACAGCCATTGAATTCAAAATAAACGTCCACACATGGCCGTTGACCGGATCTCGAGGTCTGACAGTGATGAGATGTTGGCGTCGACCATGTGGACGTTTACAGTACATCAACGACCAGTGTTTGATGTCCAAAATGGTAAACATCCTGACCTTGCCATCTATTTTGAAAAACAACTTTTTACCCAAACCGAGCATCGCCAGCGCCATTTCGCCTCCTCCAACTGCCGGAGAGCTCCATTTCTCTCCATTTTTCCCACACTCTCACTCTTTCTAATCCTTGCTTCTTCTTTCTTCTTATAATTGTTTTGATCCTCTTGAAACCTTGAACCTTGGAGATGAGAATGAGAGGGACAGAATGATACTTCGGACCCGTCATCAACCGGGGGAAGAGGAGGAGGGGCGACGAGGACGGAGAGTCCGGTGGAAGCAGAGGGCACGACAGAGGAAGAGGAGATGGAAACCGGTGGCGTGCTGGAGGGGAGGAGACTGCCGGAGATGAGAGAGGGGGAGATGAGACGGAGGCGGAGGCGCCTCGATGACCTAAGGTAAGCTTCATAGAACCCTAAAAACCCTGTGTGGTGTGATTGTAAAAAGTGGAAAGAGGGGAGAAATAGAAGAGGCTGGCGGGTTGAACAGGAACTTGACGGCTAGATCGGTTACCGTCGATATCCTGTTGACGTCATCTATGTTGCCGCCAATAAGATGTGACGGCAAGGTAGTAGACGTTAACCCATGATCTTGATGGCGAACATGTTGACGCCAATTGTGTTTAAACGACATGGTCCTTGACGCCAATAAAATGTGAACGACAAGCGATGCTGACGCCAATTGTCCTATGTTTTCTATGTAGGAAAGGGGAGAATGAGGAGCAGGGTTACTTGGGACCTGTGTTGGGCTTGGTACAGGGTACTATCGGAGGCCCAGTAGACCCGGATTTCCCGGATGGGATTCGGGCATCTTCTGTCGGTGCGTCCATTCCACGTGGACGTACTATACTTGGAGGCCATGAGGGGGAGATGGGAGGAGGACTGCAAGGCATTCATTATGCCTTGGGATCACATGATACCCACGTTGGAGGACGTGGCATATCTGACGGGACTTCCGGTGGTCAGACAGGAGAGGAGTGATTATTATGATGATATGGAGCTGTTGTTGGGGCTAGAGTTCATGGCTGGGAGGAGGAGGCCGATCCGGAGCATCCTGCTCGGATCGTTGTCAGAGGCGGTAGGGCTGAGAGGCAGGAGGAGAGGGCCGTTAGAGACTTTGGAGGAGTTACATGAGAGTGCGGGGGGCACTCGACCTAGGAAACTGGAGCGAGGAGTGGTCGGTGTGGATCTTCGTCGCCTACCTCTTTCGGCAGATCCTCTTCACCACGCAGTCATCCTAGATGAACTGCAAGTTTGTACTGCTCCTCCGAGACCTAGGACAGGCAGGGCGGTATGCGTGGGGCGCCGCAATGCTGGGACATCTTTTCTCTCTCTCCCCAGCAGCTCGCGGCACTCTCAGAGCACCGGGGGCTTCGCCCCCTTTTTACAGGTACGCAACTTTCTTTCTTTTAGTGCTCATCATTGAGCTTTAAATTGATTAAACTGCCTGACTGACATTCTCTTTCTTGTTGCCTTGCAGATCTGGGGGTACACCCACTTCCCTATGGGACGCGAGGCACAGGTAGAGGGGTGCCAACCATGGTGCCTCTCATGGCGAGGTGGGAGGTAGCTCCCAACCGAGGGTGGCAGACCGGCGCACGGAGACGTGCGCGCCGCACTGGACCACTACCCCCATGACTAGGTACAAAACTCAACTAGCTCACATTCTTTCTATTGCTTTCAATTGTTCCTTTCGATGTGACTGACCATTGCCTTCTTACATTCAGGTGGTGTGGACCCCGTATTGGGGGGAGGTGGATGCTTCCCACCCAGCGGTGGCGGCGGGTCGCCCTCTGTTCGACCGCCACCTGCTCCTGCTCTGCTTGGGGACGTGTGACGTCCTCTACCTAGAGCTAGTGGTGCGGACCTTGGGCTGGCACCAGCCGGTCATTGAGGTAGCCTCTCTAGATAGGGAAGGACACTCACGCCACCAGTTCTTCACCGAGGACCGGGACTGGAGCGAGAGCACGGGACCACCGTCACCTATTGGCGAGCGGCGGCGAGCATGTCCTCTAGCAGATAGACCTTTAGGACAGCGTGGCGTACCTGGAGGGGTATTGAGCACGCTACGCCAGACGGCTCCGGCTCGACCGGCGAGTGGTGAGTGAATTTCTAACTCTAAGCCTTTGTCATTTGAATTGCTTGACTTTATTCTAACCTTGAAGTGTGAATAACAGTTGCCGGAGTCGCAGGCGGTATGTCTCCTAGAGGGGCAACTTGCGGTGCAGGAGGTGGAGTTGGAGAGGCTCCGCGCCGAGGTTAGGACATTGGTAAGTAACATCTCACCCTATCTTGAATTTGGTTTGAAATTATTATGACTTGATTACTGACCAAGGGTATGTGAATGCAGAAGGGGGAGCTAGCGAGGGTGCGGGTGAGCCGAGATGCAGGGGCGAGCTCATCTGCACAGCCGCCCAGAGGGGACCTGGCGGTCCGCCTGCAGGAGGCCCTAGACTGGGCACAGGCACGGGTCCAGGAGCTCGAGGCAGAGGTAAGACACCAACACCTTTTTTACTTATGATTTGACTTGATTTGACATGACATATTTACTCCTTTGTGTGCAGCAGCAGGGAGGAGAAGTATTGACCCTCCAGGCGCAGGTGGAGAGCCTGCGACTGGAGTTGTCGAAGATGGAGGGCCGCATGCTCGAAGCGCGGGAGCGGCATAGCCAGGCAGAGGCTGATCAGGTACAGGCCATTGAGGCCCGTGTGCAGGCTGTCGCGGATTTGAGTTTCTGAAGAACCGGGTGCTGAAGAAGCGCCGGGAGCAGCAGCAACAGGCCCAGCAGGAGACATCCGGGAGGATGAGATCCGTGTTCGGGTCTCTTGATGACATCGTGTCACTGGGGGATCCGTCTGTCGGACGAGGAGGAGTACGACCAGAGGCCTCCACCGCGACGAGACCTCCTATCCCGGACCAGCGTCGGGAGAGGGAGGAGGAGGAGGTGAGTAGCTCGCGCAGGCCGAGGCCTAGCGAGGGGGAGAGGAGAGAGGAGTGACACTTGGTTGTACCACTAGGGGTATGCCCCTATCATGATATGTATAGAACTTCATCCTTTATAGTGGATTTTTGTGGACTTCATCATTTGTGTGCTTGAATGGTTTGCTTTGTACTTTGCTTCCTGCATCCACAACACTTAAAGGAAAAAAGTTAGTGTAGATCTGTCTTTAGCCCCTTACCTAAATGATGTACCTTTCTTGAGATCTGGTCAAGGGGCTATGTCTAATTAAAGATAGGACACAAATGAAATAACCGAAGGGAAATATGCACATGCATTTTTTGTCTTTTTGTCTCTTTTTGATGATCTTTTTTTTAATAGGAAAATAAGTAACATGTTAGTATATGTACATGGTACTACTATTTTTTTTGGATTTTGATTTTTTTATTATTTTTTATTTTTTTAGAATAAGGGGAAAATATGTACAATGTGAAAATATATACATCGGGAGACTCTCATTTTTTGTTCTTTTTTTCTCATTTTCCATTTTTTCTAGAATTTCTGACTCTAAGACACATATTCATCACATGTCAAAGCATAGGGTCTGCATGATCTACTTAATCCACGGAGGTCATGAATAAGGAGGATCGTGCATGAAATCTTTGATGTCGGAAACTGCCCCTAGCCTTCTTAATATTTTCCACCATGGAAGGTCTTACAAGGTCAAATTTGCCCCTAGAGGGAGGAGTTTGGAAGAAATAAGTAGTAAGTCATACAAGGATTTAGTTCAAACTATTTTCTGTTTCCAAACCAACATCTCACACAAAAAGACTTGGTCAACAATTATTTCCAGGGGAATTTTTTCATTTTATTTGACATATGGGGTGGAGGAACGTACTTTTTGCTACCTCCTTGATTTGGTCAGCCTTTTTCTGGGTACGTACTTTTTGCTACCCTTTTTTGACCTTTTTGCTTTTCTTTTCCCCCTTTAGGCTTCATTTAGCATTCTACCCCTTGCTTTTTCCTTGATTGCCCCTGTTTATGTTGACCTTGTCCTTTAGATGGGAGTGGATGGTCCCCTACTCGTAGTTTTCCCCGCTTCCAGACGTGATCGATTGGGAAGAGAATAAGGAAGCATATTGACCGAATTAGACTGCCCGAGTGTACTTGTGATTTTCCAGCTAAAAGACATATCTAAACATCGTGTGGTGTGTGAATAAACCCTACCTTACTAATGACCAAGTGGAAAAGTATAGACTTAAACCCACACCATTGACAAGTGATGAAGGACAGATTCGACAGATCGACTAAGGGTAGAATTTCTTGAGGTAGACCGTGTTCCAGGGGTGTGACAACTCAACTCCTTCGGCATCTACTAACCTATAAGCATTCCCTGAGTATGCTTCTTTGACAACGAAAGGACCTTCCCATTTTCTTGCAATTTGCTCCTGGGACCTGGTGCCTTTATGATTTTATGCTTTAGGACCATCTCACCCACTTCAATTTTTCTCTCAAGACTCTTTTGGCGTAAAACCATGCAATTATTTGGCGATAGACTTGTGCATGTCAGCCGTTATCATTCGCCTTTCATCTAAAAGTTCAAGTTGTGCCAACAAGGCCTCCCGTCGTTGACCGAGGTCAAGTTCGGAATCCAATTGAACTCTAAGTGAAGGGACGAAGATCTCATAGGGAGTATCGCATCTGATCCGTATGTTAAAGCATAGGGGGTTTGCCCTGTAGAAGTTCAGATCGAGGTGCGATAAGCCAAAGAGCCTCAACCAAGCGGTCTGGCCAGTCAGCATTGTTACAAGATTTGCAAGTTTTCTTTATAATTTTGATGAGAGTTTTATTACTAGCTTCCGCTTGTCCATTACCTTGTGGATAATATGGGGATGAATGATGCAAATTAATACCATATTTACCACACATGTCGCGGAGTTCCTTTGAAGTGAATTGAGGCCCATTGTCGGTGTCGATGTCTCGAGGCATGCCGAACCTTGCAAGAATGTTGTGCTTGATGAACTTGACAACTGTTGAAGCTTTGACCTCTATGAACGCTACTGCTTCAGCCCACATTGTGAAGTTGTAGCAACCTGAATTTTTGAGAAAAATAAAAATTTAAATAATAAATTAAAAACTCAGCTAAAGGGATATTCAATGAAAAGAGCATTAAATAAAACCCATTAAATGGAAAAGAGTAATGGGCTTTGCTTAATGGATCCTCTAGAACTTATTGGGTCAAAAATATGAATTTACAAGGGGAGAATAATAAGAACATACCCTAAATTCGGAGTTTAATTATCTCATAATTGGAAAGGGGTTATTAAAGTAATAAAAGTGGCAATTAGAGTTGGAATTGGATTCCTAAACCTACTCCATATAGTCTAGCATGAATTTAGATACTATCCTAACCCAATTAGAGATTGGAAAGTAAGAGAGCAAAGGTGGAGTTAGGAAATCTCGTAATTAAGAGAAATTTGAGTAGTAGTAGGAATATGAACTTTCATTTATATAAATACACCTATTAAACCCTCATGGCCGGCCCTAGCTCGTGCAAAGGGGTTCTTGGATGTGGAGAAGAGGCCAAGGAGGAGGAGAAATCGAGGAGAGGAAGATCCATCAAGCTTCTCCTTCGTTCTTAGAGTTCTAAGCCCTAGAAGATAAATCGAGTCAAAGGTAGGCATTCTCACAAGCAAAACCAAATCAAATCCATCTATAGGTAGTTCCAATCACCAGGAACAAAAGCCCTCTCATTTCATAATTTTTCATCGAGCCAATCTTTTGTTCTTGATTTTAGAAGTTCTGCAAACATGATAACCCCGAGTCATCATGTTTGAATCATATCTCCATGTACACTTGATCCCATGCTACGAAATTTTTACTGTTGACACTTCATGTTGCTATGGATCTTTTGCCCCTGAAAGCCCTAATTTTTGTTGAGCATGTTGCTCGAATTAAATCAATCTTGCTCTCTGTATCATGTTCTATGTTACTCGTCATCATCAAAAAGGGGGAGATTGTTGGGTTGAATGTCTAATTCATATCATTTCCCTCCTATTTTGATGATGACAAGAAGTGTTCTTAAAGCAATTTAATTGGAACATGTCAAAAGCATCATACCTGAAAGTCATGCTCAAAAAGCATTTTTCAAACCACATTTATCATTTGTGGTAATGATAAATCATTTAACTAATGATATATGTGTTTATTTTTCAGGTACAAACTTTTTATGCAAAAGATGTGTCGACACACCCATCAATGGTGTCGACACATCATCACAGACTCAAAGAGAAATTGTGCAAAAATGTCAAGAGTGTGTCGACACATGTCAAGAGTGTGTCGACACGAGTGGCAGTTTTCCAGAGATCAAGGGTACCCAAGTCGACACACTCCCAGGGCAGGTCGACACTAGACCCAGTTCCCAGAACAGCCATTTGAGGAATTGGGACAGCAGGTCGACACACTCAAGAGCAGGTCGACACGGGACCTTTCTCCCAGAACAGATTTTTCTATCTTTGGGACAGTGTGTGTCGACACAACCACCAGGGCAGGTCGACACACTACGGAAACTTTTCATCCTAAGAGCTAATGGCTGCCACGTGTCCTTCTAGGGCGATCAGAATCTTCCTTGGGAAGCGTGCCCTTGTACCCCAAAAGGGTATCTTTGGAATCCTAAGGGTATAAAAGGCTCCTTTTGGCCTCCCTTCGAAAATGAGAGACCCAACTAACCTCTTAGAGTCTCCTGAAAAATTCCTGGCGGCCATAAGAGTTCGTGTCTCCCTCCTCTGCCTTCCTGGAGTCTCCTGAACACCTCTTCTCACCAATTCAAGGTGTGAGAATTGTGGTTTGATCTTTAAAGAAGCCTCTGAAGCATCTCAAGGAAGCAGATCAGGTAGAAGCCATCGTTGGAGAAGAATTCAAGGAAGGTCCAACCTCCCAGACTGCAGAGCATCGTCTTGGACTTCATGTTTACAAGCTTCTTCCCAATTCAAGCTTCTACAAGGGAGTATACTTCAAGAACGAAGCCATTCAATACATTTTACTTTACTTCTGTTCTTCTGAGATATCTCTTGAGATTATGCAAGTGCTTCTGCATAATTCTCATTAGTGTTCTCAAATTTCGACTAGATCTGTTGCTAGGAGATCTTGTCTTAAGTGGTGTCTAGCAAGTCTATGTGTGAGCCTTGTGCTCAGATTGTTGTGAGCCGGTGTGCTCAGTGTTGAGTTGTCAAACTCAAGTGTGTGTTGAGCAGTCTTGCTCAGTTGTTCTAGAGTAGTCTTGCTCTAGAAGTGGTGTGAGTTGTAAGCTCTTCAGTGTTGGAGTTGTCAGGCTCCAGTGGTGTGTTACCCAGTTGTGTTAGTGAATCCTCACGGGTTGTGAGGGTGGATGTAGGAATCACATGGGTGATTTCCGAACCACTAAAAATCCTTGTGCATTTGTGTTCTGTGGTTTGACTGGTTCATCCGCTAGATGCTTGCATAGGACTCGTTTCTAATTCACTTAATCAACTTGATTCTCATCTAAGTTTTCAACTCACTCCAATCTAATCAGATCAGTAGCTTTTCACTGATATTATTGCCTCTGATTCTAAATAGTTTTAAAATTATTTAAGCTTCCGCAAAAGTGGCTAAGATCTATTCATCCCCCCCCTTCTAGATCTTTTCCACACATTTATTTCGATCCTTCAGTTCATGCTCAAACCATGCTCTCTCTCTAATTCCTATTTACTGGAAGTACTCTCGCATGTCTATTTCATTTGCCCCTGGTTTCATCATTTTTCATAATGTATACAATTAGTTATGTATTCTGAACGACCCCGTATCAAAATCTAATATTTTGGACCGCAATCCAAGATAGAGCAGACTCTGTCAGACTCAGTCCACGGGCCCGAGAACGTGATGGCCCGATAGGTCGCGTTCTCAAGCCCATCGCGACGCTCTTCTTGTCGCATTCTGAACGCGATAGGAGACCCCGTCGCATTCTGGCGCCTAAGCAGACAGCCCTGTCGCGACCCGTACAGGACCCTGTTGCGTTCCATCATGACCCTGTCGCGACCCTTATATGGTACGTCACGATCACAAGATTTTTTTATGAAAACCCATAAAATTTACGGCTATTAGAAGTTCGCTCTTACCTTGAATCACGTCGGACCTCTGGACTTGTGCATAACATGGCCAGCGGGAAGATCGTGAATTCCACCTGACTGCCAATACGACGTGCGTGTGTTGTGCAACTGTTACTATCGCCTGTTACTCGTCGCATTACATGCAATGTCCACTAGCTCTCATCTGTACTCTACTCGCTCGTCTATTCACGTTCTCTCTACTATCTCGTCTATTCATCTAGTGCTGTTAACTATTCTTGGTACTCTACATTGGCCATTGACTGATTGTCTAAAGATACAATATAACCAATGCCTGGCAATATATAAAGGGCCTGATCTGGTCCTGGGATGTGCGCCCGAAAGTGCTAGTGCCCATGGGAGTTAAATGATCAGAGTGTTTGGCATTAAACTCAAGTGCTATCTCTCGACTATCTATATGACAATCAAACCACAAAACGTGATATACTCTCTCGATGTCTAGAATGACAAACAAGTGCTATACTCATCGTGCTATTATTATACTTGTGCTAGTTGTGCTATGGCCATCCTGCTATTCGTGCTATACTCGATACTTGTGCTATTTTTGGAAACTATACTCGATCTCGTGCTATTGTGCTATCCTGTTACCTGTTGTGCTATCTCTTGCTATATCTTGACTCTCTTGTACCTGCTATCTTTAGATACTCTGCCATTAAATGTGTTAATTATTTAAAACCTGCTTGAGGCTAAGATGTAAGTCCTACTGGGCGTTATCGCTCACCCTACGTTATTTGATGTTGTGTTCTCAGGTGAGACCGAGGATGACATATACACTCACGAGGAAGGGAATGACCAAGAGTGAAGCCAGGAGTACCCTCGAGACATTATGTTATCTTAGAGTTGTAGTTAGTTATTTCCTTTTATTGAAATGTAATTGGGCCCTATAGAATGGATCTGATATTAGTGGTTGTAACTAGACATTCGAAAGGTTATTAATGAGAAAGATTTGCTTTAGTATTATTCAATGTGCAATAGTTTGATGTCTAGTATTCGCTCTATACCTTTTTCTTGCAACTGCCTTCACGCTCCGATATTCCGCGTCAGAGCATGACAGTTTTGTGGTAACAGAGCCTAGGTTATTCTTAGTACAGGATGATCTAGGTTAACCTGCCTCGACTAGAGTCAATTATCCCACCTATGTGAGTTGTGGTTAGAGCCAAGGGTAACTAGTTAAAATAAACTCACACATGCACAAATTAAACTTTTAATCAGCATTATAACTATCAAACTATTTTGTAGGAACTAAACAGCTACAATGACTGCGGAACCTGCCCAGATGAGAGGCATGCAACAGTCCCTCCAGGAACTGACTTGTGCCATACTACAAGCCACCCAGCAAGGTGGTGGTAACCACGGAGGGAACCAACCAGGTGCAAGTGAGCTGCATTGCAATTTCAGGGGTCTGAACCCTCCTAGGTTCAGTGGGTCTTTGGATCCAGATGAAGCGGAGCACTGGCTAAAGGAAACAGAAAGGATCTTCTGTGTAATGCAATGTGCGGACGAAGACAAACTCCTATTAGCGACATTCCAACTGGAGAAGGATGCCCGCGCATGGTGGGAGTCCGTGGAAGCCACAAAAGCTAATGACCTATTTACTTGGGCCGAATTTAAGGAAGCTTATAATGCTAAGTACTTCTCTGAACGAGTACATGAAAAGAAAGCTGTTGAATTCGCTGCTCTTAAACAGCAAAGCCTGACAGTAGCAGAATACGAAGCCCAGTTTTCTAGACTGGCAAAATATGCTGAACATCTGATCAACACTGAGAGAATGAAGGCTAAGCGCTTTCTAAATGGCCTTAAGCCTCAGTACATTACTCAACTGGCGCCACTCGACATACAAACTTATGTCGAGATGGTTAAGAAGGCCCAGCTACTAGAAGACGCTACGGACTTCACTGACTGTATCAAGGGGAAGTTCGTAAAGAAATGACATCGGGACCAGGATCTGCCAAGCGACCAACGGAAAAAGCGTCCATTCCACCCACTGAGGGAACCAGCCAAGATAGGAAACCCAAGGTCTTCATCCCCAACACTCCAGCAAAAGGTAATTGCAAGCACTGTGATAAACCTGGACACACGCTGATGAGTGCTGGAGAAAAGCCGGAGCGTGTCTACGCTGCGGAAGTCGGGAGCATCGCATACCTGAGTGCCCGATGTTGAAAGAAAATGAGAAGCACACTGCTATGCCTAAGAAACAGGGTAGGCTGCAAGCCCTGCACAATGAAGAAACCATCGAGGAGGGTGGCGGGTAGAAGGTACCCTGCAAGTCTTTTCTTTGCCCGCATTTGTGTTATTTTATACTGGAGCTACTCATTCATTTATATCTCAACACTTTGCTGACACCCTGACTGCAAAACCTACAACCATGGTTTGTGAATTCTCTGTCACAACACCTTGGGGGAGAAGGAGAAACTAAACCGATACTTTCCATCTGCCGATGTAATGATCGAAAACCATAACCTAAGGTCGACCTGGTATGTATGTCCATGGAAGGGTATGATGTCATATTGGGAGCCGACTGGTTGTCCACATATGGGGAAAGCGTCGATTGTAAGAAAGGAAGGGTGACGTTTAGTGACTTTCCTAAATTAGCATTCACTGGGATCAGACATAAGAAGCGGATGTCTCTAGTCTCTGCCTTAAAAGCCCATAACATGATAAGGAAAGGATGTTTTGCTTTCCTTGCGGCCGTCATAGTCGAAAAGAAGGGTTCAAAAATAGAAGACATCCACATAGTCTAAGACTACCCAGATGTATTCCTGAGGACTTACCCGGAGTTCCCCCTGAACGTGACATCAACTTCGCCATTGAGTTGACTCCTGGAGCTGCCCCGGTATCGTGTCAACCGTACCGGATGTCGCCTTCCGAATTGAAAGAACTAAAAGCACAACTGATGGAGCTGCTAGAGAAGGGGTTCATCAGACCAAGTACCTCCCCTTGGGGAGCACCTGTGCTATTCGTCAAGAAGAAGGATGGGTCGATGAGACTATGCATCAACTATCGTCAACTCAACCAATTGACCATCAAGAACAAGTACCCATTGCCTAGGGTCGATGAACTATTTGACCAGATATCTGGAGCCCAATACTCCAAGATCGACCTTCGATCTAGTTATCATCAAATGAGGATCAAGGATGACGATATCTTCAAAACGGCTTTCAGAAGCAGGTATGGACATTACGAATTTGTTGTTATGCCTTTTGGTCTAACCAATGCTCCTGCAGCCTTTATGCAACTCATGAACAGCATATATCGGCCATACCTTGACAAATTTGTGGTCATCTTCATCGATGATATCCTCATATATTCAAAGACCAAGGAAGATCATGAAGAACACTTGAGGACTGCATGCACTGCAAGTCTTACGAGACAACAAAACTATATGCAAAATTAAGCAAGTGCGAGTTCTGGCTCGAAGAAGTGTCTTTCTTGGGCCATGTCATATCAAAGGACGGCATCTCTGTTGATCCTTCCAAAGTCGAAGCTGTACTTAACTGGAGAGACCAACCAATGTCACAGAAATCAGAAGCTTCTTAGGACTGGCTGGATACTACAGGCGGTCATAAAGGACTTCTCTAAGATCGCCGTACCACTCACGCGTCTAACACGAAAGGAGAATCTACTCCTGGAGTAAAGAGTGTGAGAAGAGTTTCCAAACTCTCAAAGACTGCCTTACCTCAGCACCTGTTCTCGCTCTGCCAATAGAGGGAGAAGGTTTCTCTGTCTACACCGATGCCTCAGGAATTGGGCTAGGATGTGTACTCATGCAAAAGGAGAAGGTCATCGCCTATTCTTCAAGACAACTGAAGACACATGAGGTCAACTACCCTGTACATGATCTCGAGCTGGCTGCCGTGGTCTTCGCCTTGAAGATTTGGAGAGACACTATCTATATGGCGAGCAATTCACTATCTACTCAGACATAAAAGTCTGAAGTATCATTCTCCCAGAAGAACTCAATATGAGGCAGAGAAGATGGTTAGAATTCTAAAGGACTTCGATTTCAACATCCAGTACCATCCAGGTAAGGGAAACGCCGTGGCTGATGCACTTAGTAGAAAGTCAATGGCATCTATCTCAAGTCTAGTCCTTGGCGAAATGCAATTACTTGAACAATTCGCGAGGCTAGACTTAAATATGAACATAGGGATGATCATGTTTTGATTGCCAATCTCAAGATCCAATCCGATCTGCTGGAGGAAATCATGTTACAGCAGGACAACGATCCATTCTTGGTTCGTGTGAAGGAAACCTTAGCGAACAGATCGGATTTTGCCATGACTGAAGATGGAAGGTTAGTATTCCAAGGGAGAACTTGTGTCCCAGACAACGAAGCTCTAAAAAGGAAACTAATGGATGAAGCTCATCAAACAAAGTACACTATTCATCCAGGAGGTACCAAAATGTATCAAGACATGAAAAGAACATTTTGGTGGCCGAATATGAAGAGGGAAGTAGCCGAGCATGTAGCTCATTGCCTCACATGTCAACAAGTGAAGGCAGAACATATGCGCCTTGCCGGTGTGCTCAGACCACTAGATATCCCAGAATGGAAGTGGGAAAGCATTGACATGGACTTCATCATGGGTTTACCCAGAACTCGTGGTGGACTTGACGCCATATGGGTCATCGTTGACCAGTTTACCAAATCTGCGCACTTCTTACCCATAAAGAGTACATGGTCTGTGGAGGTGCTAGCTGCATTATATGTAAAGGTACATGGTCTGTGGAGGTGCTAGCTACATTATATGTAAAGGAGATCATGCGGTTGCACGGTATTCTGTCATCTATTATCTCAGATCGAGATCCAAGGTTCACCTCTCATTTTTGGAAAGGTCTGCAAACTGCCCTTGGTACGAAGCTTAATTTTAGTACTACCTTTCACCCACAGACTGATGGGCAAACTGAGAGGACAAATCAAATTGTAGAAGACATGTTAAGAGCATGCATTATAAATTTCAATGGTCGTTGGAATGAACACTTACCCTTGATTGAGTTCGCCTATAACAACAGTTACCAGGCGAGTATTAAAATGGCACCATTTGAAGCACTTTATGGCAGAATTGTAGATCTCCTGTGTGCTGGAATGAAGTGGGAGATCAACAATGGTTAGGACCTGACATGGTACAAAGTACAACCCGGGATAACAGATGATACGAGATCGACTCAAGATTGCTCAGTCTAGACAGAAGAGCTATGCTGATAAGAGAAGACGGGATCTGGAATTTCAAATAGCAGATCATGTGCTATTGAAGGTATCTCCTACCTATGGTATTCAAAGATTCAAAGTGAAAGGAAAACTTAGTCCAAGATTCATTGGTCCTTTCGAAGTACTTGAAAGGATTGGTGAAGTTGCTTACAGACTGGCCTTGCCACCAAATTTGGCAAGTGTGCACAATGTCTTTCATTTCTCCATGCTTAGAAATTATGTGTACGATCCTACACATGTCATTCGCCATGATGATCTGGTGTTAAACAAGGGCATGACGTATGAAGAGAAGCCGATCAAGATATTGGACCGGAAGGTACAACAACTCAGAAATCGTCCCATTCACGTGGTGAAGGTCTTATGGAATAACCGCGGACTGGAAGAAGCCACATGGGAACCCGAAGGAATTATCAGACGCAACTACCCTGATCTAGTTGGTAAGCCATTCTCTCTTGTAAGGTTATATGAATTTGGGGACCAAATTCTTTTAAGAGGGGGAGGATGTAGCAATCTGAATTTTCGAGAAAAATAAAAATTTAAATAATAAATTAAAAACTCAGCTAAAGGGATATTCAATGAAAAGAGCATTAAATAAAACCCATTAAATGGAAAAGAGTAATGGCTTTGCTTAATGGATCCTCTAGAACTTATTGGGTCAAAAATATGAATTTACAAGGGGAGAATAATAAGAAAATACCCTAAATTTGGAGTTTAATTATCTCCTAATTGGAAAGGGGTTATTAAAGCATAAAAGTGGCAATTAGAGTTGGAATTGTATTCTTAAACCTACTCCATATAGTCTAGCATGAATTTAGATACTATCCTAACCCAATTAGAGATTGGAAAGCAAGAGAGGAAAGGTGAGTTAGGAAATCTCGTAATTAAGAGAAATTTGAGTAGTAGTAGGAATAGGAACTTTCATTATATAAATACACCTCTTAAACCCTCATGGCCGGCCCTAGCTCGTGGAAAGGGGTTCTTGGACGTGGAGAAGAGGCCAAGGAGGAGGAGAAATCGAGAAGAGGAAGATCCATCACGCTTCTTCCTTCGTTCTTGGAGTTCTAAGCCCTAGAAGATAAATCGAGTCAAAGGTAGGCATTCTCACAAGCAAAACCAAATCAAATCCATCTATAGGTAGTTCCAATCACCAGGAACAAAAGCCCTCTCATTTCATAATTTGTCATCGAGACAATCTTTTGTTCTTAATTTTAGAAGTTCTGCAAACATGATAACCCCGAGTCATCATGTTTGAATCATATCTCCATGTACACTTGATCCCATGCTACGAAAGTTTTGCTGTAGACACTTCATGCTGTTAGGGATCTTTTGCCTATGAAAGCCCTAATTTTTGTTGAGCATGTTGCTCGAATTAAATCAATCTTGCTCTCTGTATCATGTTCTGTGTTACTCTTTATTGTTCATGCTCAAACCATGCTCTCTCTCTAATTCCTATTTACTGGAAGTACTCTCGCATGTCTAGTTTCATTTGCCCCTAGTTTCATAATTTTTCATAATGTATACAATTAGTTATGATTTTCTGAACGACCCTATATCAAAATCTGATATTTCTGGACCGCAATCCAAGACAGAGCAGAACTCTGTCAGACTCAGTCCACGGGCCCGAGAATGCGACGGCACGATAGGTCGCGTTCTCAAGCCCATCGCGACGCCTCTTCTTGTCGCGTTTTGAACGCGACAGGAGACCCCGTCGCGTTCTGGCCGCCTGAGCAGACAGCCCTGTCGCGACCCGTATAGGACCCTGTCGCGTTCCATCATGACCTTGTCGCGACCCTTATATGGGTATGTCGCGATCACAGGATTTTTTTTTATGAAAACCCATAAAATTTACGGCTATTAGAAGTTCGCTGTTACCTTGAATCATGTCGGACATCTGGACTTGTGCATAACATGGCCAGAAGGAAGATCGTGAATTCCACCTGACTGCCAATACGACGTGCACGTGTTGTGAAACTATTACTATCGCCTGTTACTCATCGCATTACGTGCAATGTCCACTAGCTCTCATTTGTACTCTACTCACTCGTCTATTCACGTTCTCTCTACTATCTCGTCTATTCATCTAGTGCTCTTAATTATTCTTGGTACTCTACATTGGCCATTGACTGATTGTCTAAAGATACAATATAACCAAAGCCTGGCAATATATAAAGGGCCCAATCTGGTCCTGGGATGTGCGCCCGAAAGTGCTAGTGCCCGTGGGAGTTAAATGATCAGTGTGTTTGGCATTACACTCAAGTGCTATCTATCTCGACTATCTATATGACAATCAAAACACAAAATGTGATATACTCTCTCGATGTCTAGAATGACAAACAAGTGCTATACTCGTCGTGCTATTATTATACTTGTGTTAGTTGTGCTATGGCCATCCTGCTATTCGTGCTATACTCGATACTTGTGCTATTTTTGAAAACTATACTCGATCTCGTACTATTGTGCTATCCTGTTACCTGTTGTGCTATCTCTTGCTATATTTTGACTCTCTTATACCTGCTATCTTTAGATACTCTGCCATTAAATGCGTTAATTATTTAAAGCCTGCTTGAGCCTGAGATTTAAGTCCTACTGGGCGTTATCGCTCACCCTACGTTATTTGATGTTGTGTTCTCCGGTGAGACCGAGGATGACATATACACTCACGAGGAAGGGAATGACCAAGAGTGAAGCCAGGAGTACCCTCGAGACATATGTTATCTTAGTTGTAGTAGTGATTTAGTTATTTCTTTTATTGCAATGTAATTGGGCCCTATAGAATGGCTTTGATATTAGTGGTTGTAATTAGACATTCGAAAGGTTATTAATGAGAAAGATTTGTTTTAGTATTATTTAATGTGCAATGGTTTGATGTCTAGTATTCGCTCTATACCTTATTCTTGCAACTGCCTTCGCGCTCCGATATTCTGCATCGGGGCATGACTAAAGTACTCCGTGGCGGTTAGAATGAAGGACTTCTTACGGATTTCTCTGGTTCTGTCCACAAGTGGACCGACCACATCGAATGCCCACATTGCGAAAGGCCATGGAGCAATGAGAGGGTGAAGAGAAGAGGAAGTAGCATGGATTTTGTCACCGTGCAATTGGCATTTAGCACAGTGACGGACAAAGTGACGACAATCTTCTTCCATGGTAGGCCAATAGTGTCTTAGAAACTTTTGGGCAATTGCTCTACCATTGACATGGCCACCACATTCACTAGAGTGAGCGGCTTCAACAATTCGATTCATCGAGGCAACGAAGATAGATCCCACTGAGAGATTTGTTGTAAAGAACACCACTTTCTTGTAAAGAACACCACCTATGATTTTGTAACGCTCTGAGACGCGGCGAATGGCTCGTCTATCGGTAGAGGTGGCATAATCGGGGAAGGATCCATCCTTGAGATAGTTCTCGATGTCAAAGTACCAAGGATGGCCGTCTTCGAGGTCAATTTCGGGCTCTTTTGAGAGTGCATGGACCGAAGAGAAGGAGATTGAGTTGAATGAACCAAGGATCAACATGAGAAGGGACTCTTAGTCTTTGGACGGAGATGGTTTCAGATGATTTTCCAAAGGGATGGGAATGGAAGAAGCCAGGGAAGCAAGTGAATCTGCTAGAATATTCTGAGCCCTAGGAGTGTGGACTGAAGTGAGCTTCCTAAATTGCCGGACTACCTTTCCTACCAACTCTTGGTATGGTTTCAACTTGGGATCCCGGGTCTGGTACTTGCTAAGAGACTATGGAGTATCAACTGTGAATCGCCAATTATCCTTAACTCCTTGACTCTGAGCAACAAGCCATTTTCAGCCCGACTAAGAGCGCGTCATACTCGGCCACATTGTTCTTGGCACGGAAGGTTAACTGGTAGGTGTGCGGAATGACTATCCCTTCCGGTGAGAGGAGGACTACCCCTATTCCACAACCTTTGGAGTGAGGGCTCCGTCAAAGTAAAGTATCCATGAAGGTTCTTCATCGATAATGGCTCCTAACTCTCCATCCAGAAAACTTTCATCGACAGGAGAGTACGAGGGTAAGGGGTGGCGGGCCAAATGGTCAGCAATAGCGTGCCCCTTGATTGACTTTTGGTTGATGTAGGTGATATCAAATTGATTGAGGAAGCTTTACCACCTCATCAACTGCTCAGTCAGGACGGGCTTCTCAAGCAAGTACCGAATTGGTCCATACGCGCCATAAGTTTCACCTCATGAGTTAGGAAATAGTGTTTTAACTTCTGGGCAACCTAGATGACGACCACACATGTTCTTTCCATCGCAGCAGTGTACTTTTTCTCAGCCTCATTGAACAACTTGGATAGGTAGTACACCGCTCTCTCCTTCTTCTCGTCGTCATATTGGGCCAAGACTGCACCAGTGAATCTTCAGTGGTTGACACATAGAGCAGTAAAGGCCGACCCGGGACAAGAGGAGCGAGAACAGGGGGATTGAATAGATAACTTTTCAATTCATCAAAGGCCATTTGACATTTATCGTTCCAATCAAATTTTGCCTCTCCTTTAAGCATCTCATAGAAGGGCTTGCAACAAATTGAATGCTGGGAGATGAACCTCCTAATGAACTGCATTCTGCCAATTAGCCCTCTAACTTCTCTAATATCCTAGGAGGAGTTATGTCGATTATTACTTTGGCCTTATTGGATCAATCTCAATTCCCTGCTTGCTAACTATGAACCTAAGCAACTTTCCTGAAGAGACTCCAAAACACACTTCTTGGGATTCATTTTGAGCTTATGTTCTCTAGACCGTTGGAGAACTGCCCGGAGGACTTCAGCATGGCCATGTCGAGTCTTTGATTAACCAAGACATCGTCCACATAGATCTCTATGTGCACATGCATCATGTCATGAAAAATTGCCATCATTGCCTTTGATAAGTTCCTCCCGCATTGTTTAATCCAAATGGCATGACAATATAACAATAGGTCCCCCAAGGTGTTGTGAAAGAAGTTTTCTCCTGGTCTTCCTCTGCCAGATGGATTTGGTTATACCCAGAGAAACCATCCATAAGATAACATCTCAAAGCCGACAGTGTTGTCCACTAGGACATCTATGTGTGGAAGTGGGAAATCGTCCTTTGGGCAAGCACGATTAAGGTCACGGAAATCTATGCAGATCCTAACCTTACCGTCCTTCTTCAACATAGGGACGATATTAGCTACCCATTGTGGATAAAGCACAATCCTAATGAATTTGGCTCTGTGCAATTTGTCAAGCTCCTCTTTGATCTTGAGTGCGAGCTTGGGATGTAGCCTCCTCAGCTTTTGTTTAACGGCTTTTGCGTCAGCTTTTAAGACCAACCGGTGTTCAACCAAAGAGGTGTCAAGTCCCGGCATGTCCTTGTATGACCAGGAAAAACCGTCAAAAAAATCTTTGCGAATAGCTACAAGAGTTCTTCTTCTTGTACACTCAAGTTGGCACTATCCAAGACTACCTTCAGGGATTCTTCAGTGCCAAGATTGACCTCTTTGGTGGGTTCATCCGCAGCCATGGTTGGCTCGTCGAACCTCTTTGTGCCATCCACATAGGAGCTCATTGGGTCCTCTTCTTCTGACCCAAGGTCTCCCAACTCACCCTTCTCATCGAAATCTAGCAAATAAACTCCTAAACTATCGTCTACAGAGTTACCTTCTCCAAAATCAGCCTCTACAAGGGCAGGCTCTTCAAGAAACTCTGGGACTTGACTCAACTTAGCACACCTCTCAGCCAAGGCCATGACATAACGGGCAGGAACTTGCCTACCCTTCTCTTTGCGAACACGTGGCTGAGAGTGACTAGACTCTTCTAATCCTAGACTAGACTCTAAAACCGACTCTAAACTAGGATCCAAGACACTATGCATAGGACCACTATGTACAAAATTATGTACAGGGGAAGTGCCCTCAGAGAGGCGAGAAAGAGAGTCTAGGCTAGAAAGCGTCGGCCCTGGCCGAGTGGAAGAGATTCCAAAGAGGAAGGGTGCTCGATGGAGACCTCGCATTTCCAATTTAAAAATTGGCATTTTTTTTTGGGAGTCAAGGCCCAGAACCATGAGTTGCTGACTCAAGGAAGCCTCGACTTGCCAGGTGAGGGATGGAGAAAGGATAGGGGGAGAAAGAAGAGAGGAGGAAATGGTTGGAGGAAAAGAGTCAGGTGCCGGGCACACCTCAGTAGCGGGAGATTGTGAAGGAGGTGAAGGAGATGAAGAGGGGAGATCCGAACCAAAGAGCAAGAGAAGGCCGAAATCTTAGGAGATTTCCTCAAACCCGGCATCTTCTTCTGCTTCGCTTTCGAAGTCGGACAGCTCCTCTATCACCGATTCCCGAGTACCCGGTTGGAGGGGCCCTTGAACGAAGTGGTCACTCAGGGTCAAAGTAATAGGCTGATAGGGGATGAAAGGATGGATGAATGGGGTCCGGATGAAAGCCTAACCCAGCCCTATCTAACAACCATCTTGTCTGTATGCTCTGGACAAGACCTTGCTCATTCCTACCCAAACCTTGGCCATGTATGTAGCCGATCTTAGCCATGACCTCCCAACCTTTTCCTTGGGGACATGGGACATGCTTAAACTCTTCACTTGACTGGGGAGATTGGCGTAGATCACAGGGTAAGGGGAAGTCAAAGATGGACATGACTGACTTCTTCCCTTTGTCCGGAATGAATAGATGAGGCATCTACTCCGAAGTGATGGAGTTGAGGGTTTCCAAGGTAGGAATGCTCTTAATTTTAATGACCCTCCCATTGAAAGGAAATTTGAAACACTGATGGGCGGTGGAAGGGACTCCTAATGTCTATTCTAGCCAAGGACGACCAAGAATGGCCTTATAGGCCGGATCGACGTCGAGGACTAGAAACTCGGAGGACATGGTGACGGGTCCAATCTTGAGCTGAAGAGCGATCTTGCCTTTGGCAACCCTTTTGGAGTTGTCATAGGCAGCAATTGTGGAGCAGATTTTCTCCAGATTGTCCTCCCCCAAACCCAATTGCTTGAGGGTCTTCATCGAACATACGTTGATGGATGCTCCGGTGTCAATGAGGGTGGAGTCCACCGAAACCCCATTGAGGTTGATGGTAAGACAAAGAGGAAGTGAACGACACTCGGGAGCAGAAAGATCTTTGTCCGAGAAGGATATCGACGGTCCTTGGGTGAGGGAGAGGATAGCATTAGTGACCCCATTGGGAGGAAGGTCATCGTTGACCATGATCTTATGGAGGAATTGGAGGAGAGTGGACTGATGAGACGGCGATCTCCGAATCAATTCTAGAATAGACACCTTGCGGGAGTCTTATGCAAGTGTTCTAGAATGTCATATTCGGTGCCAGCAAGTGGTGGAGGTCCACTATCCTCCTCATCTTGAGATCGCCGCGGGGGCGGAGGAAAACATCCGGTTCCTGAGCGTGACATGAACGTCCTCCTGAGACTTAAGGAGAATGAGCTGGAGAGGTCTGGATCTAGGGGTAGACGACTCATAGACAGGGGGAATAGGAGGGTAGGCCTCTTGTTGGGTGGGTCAAATGAGAACTAAGGGCCGTTCCTCTAAGATGGCGTCTACAGTGGTGGACGGTTCCATGGATTCTACAGAGGGACATGGGTACCATTCTTCAAAACCTTCTACCCCCCATTGTTGCTCTCCTCACTACCCGGGGTTCGAATGTGTCATGGTGTGGACATTTTCCTGGGACTTGGAGGAGGTGGGATTGTTGCTTTGATAGTTGGGGAGGGGGTTTTGGACAATACCCAGATCCTTTTGGTGTACCTAGACTTGGCTATGGCCACCTTGACGTCCTCCCAGTTAATCCTACTCTGGTCGTTCATGTCATATACCTAGTCACGGAAGGTGAAGTAATTGTTGATATCATGACGGGGAGCCCTATGATAAAGACAGTATTTTGAGGTGTCCACCCTCGGATTGATGCTTCTCTTTGTGGGGGGGAGCCGAATAGCATCACATGACATGAGGGCGAAGAATACGTCCTCGAGGGTCTCAGGGAGAGGAGGTTAGTGAGACCTTTTAGGACCAGGCCGGGTGTAGCCCGAAGGAGGAGGAACATCGGAATAAGCTTGGAGGGGTGTGACGGGAACTAATGAGGATTGGAAGGAGGATTGGAGGACCTGTTGGGAGGTCTCAAAGGCTGACTGCAAGCATTAACAGACTCGTGACGGTCACCCCCTCGGTGGTAGGTGCCGCGGGAGCCTTACGTCCCTTGGGCTTCCCTTCAAAGAAATGTGGCAGAGAAGAGTCCTTGATTTGGTTTTGGCCCACCTGACTCGGTTGTAGAGATGTGCAAAGGAGGGGAACTCACTTAGCATCAGGATAGAACGGAGCCCGGGGTGGTGTTGGTGACTAACATGGTTATGGCCTGGGACTCTGGGATGGGTATGTCTACCCATGAAGCCATAGATCTCCATCGGTTGGCAAACATGACGAAGTCTACGTCTGGCTTCATTTTTTCCGCCAGCAAGTCAGGGAGTGTAGGGACTTGAGTGGCCATATATGAGAAATGTGAGATGAATCACTCGGAGACGATGTCAAAATGATGAGGTCCGATGCGGGTAAAGAGGTGAACAACCTCAAAGCTTCCCCTTCTAACGACTGTTGGAAGAGGTGAACTAAAAGAACCCGATCATACCGCCATCGATGGGAATCCATGGTAAAACCGGCAAGATGGAATTGGGGATCAGAGGTCCCCATACTTGCGGTATTTCGGGGCCATAAAACCCGGAGGGAAATAAGCATTGGGGAGCTTGCAGTAGTTCTGGAGAGAATGAGGCTTTGAGAGAGACAGAGACTCAGCCACGAGTCCCCTAACAAGACCTCCATCTCTGAACGGGAGATGGATTCAGATTGAGTGGGGGGTGTGGATTGGACCGGTGGTGGATAGACAGGAGAAGGGATTGGAATAGAAGTAGGTAGAGGAGTGGAGGATTCAGAGTGGAAAAGGGGATGGGGGAGATGGGAACCCGTGAAGGGGTAGTAGGTCTAGGAATGGGCCTAGATCAGGAAGCATGGAAAGGAGAAGGGGATTGAGAGGAAGGGGAGATTGCTGCCCGGACGGTATGCTTAGAAAGCATGGTAATGATGTCCTCGGGCGAGTAACGGGAGAGGAGGTTGGAGAATTCGGGGTCTTCTTGAGTGCCTTGAGCATATGTGGGGTTGACCCTTAGACTCACACTCCCCTCATAGTCAGCTTGAGAGGAGGAAGAGGAGTGAACTAACCCTTCTGGCTGATTGTTAGTGTCAACCATCCCGACAAATTCATGGACATTATCCTCGTACTCAAAAGCCGGATTGTTAGTCATATTCAAAGAATTCAACCGAGCATCCATTAGCACACAGCCTACTGATTGCAGAAAACTTAAGTTGATTAACTTCACTGTTTTTAGGAGAAATTTGGGTTTCTACCAAACAATGTTGTCAAACAACGTCCCCAAAGTTTTAAATATTAGAATTGTGTGTTAATTAAACTTGTGGAAAAGGCCAATTCTCTTGCTCCTCTCTCTCCAATCGTGCAATAGGCAGTCTAAAATAGGAAGGTAAAGGTCCTCCTGCCCCGTACCGTGAGGGAATCAACGGAATTTAGGGACTTACAGAGTTTTCCTTGGAACTAACCCGATTTACCCGAGGGGGAATCCCCGAGTAAAAGGTTGTAACCAAAGAAGGGCTGTCCTAAAATGTGAGGGGAGGCTAGAACAGATGAGAAGAAGGAACCCCCCGTGACTGAGGACTGTTAGAAACAAATAGGAAACAAACAGAAAGCAAAATCAAATCAAATCAGATAAAAAAAACAAAGTTCTATGAACTAAACGGCATGGACATGGATGCGCAGTTCATCAGGAGTAGACTGACGGCAAGATGGACTGACGCTAACACAGACCAAACGACAACCTATATGGACGTTTACAGGAAATAAACGGCAGGAATGATGGACGCTTATCTGGGTGAATGGCACGATCTCTTGACGTTTACCTAGATGCAGACAGACTGCAGCAGCAGTGCTGCTCCCACCGTGATCGCAGAGAAAAGAGGCTGTGGACGATCCTTTCCTGCACCCCCGTCGGACTGTGGAATCCTCCGTTGGCGAACGTCGGTAGGCTCTCGTGGCGATGATGGGTTACTGGTGGACCTCGTTGACTCCCCGGTTGAGTAGGTTGACTGAGGAGAAAACAAAGAAAACAGAAGTGATGGGAGATGTTTGTGATCGTTAGGGTCTTACCTGTGCCCAAGGAAGTGTTGTGATCACGTCGGTGCAGCAGCCTCGCGCAGCGGACGGAGTCGGGGCTTCAACTTCTCCTCCTTCAGCCGGCCATGGGAAGAGAGCTCCATGGTCTTCTTCAGAGTGTTCCTGCCATGAGAGAGACTATTAGACTAAGGGAAGTGCAGTAGATGCTCAGAATTGAACAGGAAAAGCCCAAAAGGTGAGTCCCGTGCCGGTTGCGGACTTGAGAAGAGGGGTGGCCAAGTGTTATGACCACCCTTCTTCCCTCCGTTTTTGGTTGGAAACCCCTTTCTAGGTGTGTAGGAAGGTGCCCTATGTGCCTAGAGTGTGTGGGAATGTTGTGCAACAAGCAAGAACTAAAGGAAGCAGAAGGGAAAGGAGAGGAAGAGGAGGGAGTTGGTCCTCATTTGTTGGCGTTGTAGACTCCTTGCAGGGCTCCTCCAGCTCGGGATGAAGCCTCCTAGATGTCCCAAGTGATGAGAGAAAGGATAAGAGGAATGATGGAAGGTGGGGTGCAACTTTCTCTCTCTTTTCTCAAAGTGGCAGCATATGGATGTCCAACCTCTCCCCCCCTCACTTAGAAGGCCAAGGGGGGGTTAAATAGACAGTGGGTCGGAGTTCAGAGGCTTTGGATGCTCAAGTGTGAAGGAACGCACTTGCACACTTGGAAATCCAAGTATTAAGGCTCCAACCAAGGGGAGAGGCCAAGTAGGATTTTTACTGGGTCAAGGGGGTGCCAAGGTGGCCCATTTGCCCGTTGGGAACAGTCTCATGTGCTGCATGGGCGAGAGAATGGCGCAAGTGGGCTAGATTCTCGGGGTAGTTGCGCAGACCTGGTAAACCATGTTGACGTCAACAGATCCTGCCGCCAATACCATGCAGGCATCCACCGATGTGGACGCCAACATAATTAAACGTCCAGGAGGCTTGCCGTCAACATGTAGTCCGCGGAAATTGATGCTGCCGTCTACATGGCATCCGAGGCAAGTTAGCAAATGGTCAAACGGGCTTTATTGGGCCATAGAACCACACGGGGATGGGCCAAATCTCGCGTCTACACCTTTTCCATGGAGACATGGGACATGCTTAAACTCTTCACTTGACTGGGGAGATTGGCTTAGATCACAGGGCAAGGGGAAGTCGAAGATAGACATAACTGGCTTCTTCCCCTTGTCCGGAATGAATAGATGAGCCATCTGCTCTGAAGTGATGGAGTTGAGAGTTTCCAAGGTAGGAATGCTCTTAATTTTGATGACCCGCCCTTTGAAAGGAAATTTGAAACACTGATGGGCGGTGGAAGGGACTCCTAATGTCTGTTCTAGCCAAGGACAACCAAGAATGGCCTTATAGGCTGGATCGACGTCAAGGACTATAAACTCGGAGGACATGGTGACGGGTCCAATCTCGAGCTGAAGAGCGATCTTGCCTTTGGCAACCCTTTTGGAGGTGTCATAGGCAGCAATTATGGAGCAGATTTTCTCAATATTGTCCTCCCAAAAACCAATTGCTTGAGGGTCTTCATCGGACATACGTTGATGGATGCCCCGGTGTCAATGAGGGTGGAGTCGACCGAAACCCCTTTGAGGTTAATGGTAAGACAAAGAGGAAGTGAACGACATCGGGAGCAGCAAGATCTTTCTCCGAGAAGGAGATCGACGGTCCTTGGGTATGGGAGAGGATAGCATTAGTGACCCCACTGGGAGGAAGGTCATCGTTGACCATGATCTTCTGGAGGAATTGGAGGAGAGTGGACTGATGAGATGGTGATCTCCGAATCAATTCTGGAATAGACACCCTTGCGGGAGTCTTATCCAAGTGTTGCAGAATGTCATATTCGGTGCCAGCAGGTGGTGGAGGTCCACTGACCTCCTCATCTTGAGACGGCCGCGAAGGCGGAGGAACAATCCGTTCCTGAGCGTGACATGAACGTCCTCCTGAGACTTAGGGAGAATGAGCTGGAGAGGTCTGGATCTAGGGGTAAATGACCCATAGACAGGGGGAATAGGAGGGTAGGCCTCTTGTTGGTGGGTCGAATGAGAACTAAGGGCCGTTCCTCTAAGATGGCGCCTACAGTGGTGGAGAGTTCCTCGAATTCTACAGAGGGACATAGGTACCACTCCTCAAAACCTTCTACCCCCCATTGTTGCTTTCTCCTCACTACCCGGGGTTCCGAATGTGTCATGGTGTGGACTTTTTCTTGGGACTTCGAGGAGGTGGGATTGTTGCTTGGTAGTTGGGGGGTGGGGGTTTTGGACAATACCCAAATCCTTTTTAGTGTACCTAGACTTGGCTATGGCCACCTTGACGTCCTCTCAGTTAATCCTACCCTGGTCGTTCATGTCATATACCTAGTCACGGATGGTGAAGCAATTGTTGATATCATGATCGGGAGCCCTATGATAAAGACAGTATTTTGAGGTGTCCACCCTCTGATTGATGCTTTCTCTTTGTGGGGGAGCCGAATAGCATCACATGACATGAGGGCGAAGAATACGTCCTCGAGGGTCTCAGGGAGAGGAGGGTAGTGAGACCTTTTAGGACCAGGCCGGGTGTAGCCCGAAGGAGGAGGAACAATAGAATAAGGCTTGGAGGGGTGTGACGGGAATTGATGAGGATTGGAAGGAGGATTGGAGGACTGTTGGGAGGTCTCAAAGGCTGACTGCAAGCATTACAGACTCGTTGACGGTCACCCCCTCGGTGGTAGGTGTCGCGGGAGCCTTACGTCCCTTGGGCTTCCTTCAAAGAAATGTGGCAGAGAAGAGTCCTTGATTTGTTTTGGACCACCCTGGCTCGGTTGCAGAGATGTGCGATGGAGGGGAACTCACTTAGCATCAGGATAGAACGGAGCACAGGGGTGGTGTTGGTGACTAACATGGTTATGGCTTGGGACTCTGGGATGGGTATGTGCCCTTGAAGCCATAGATCTCCATCGGTTGCAAACGTGACGAAGTCTTCGTCTGGCTTCATCTTTTCCGCCACCAAGCCGGGGAGTGTGGGGACTTGAGTGGCCATATATGAGAAGTGTGAGATGAATCGCTCGGAGACGATGTCAAAATTGATGAGGTCTGATGCGAGTAAGGAGGTGAACCACCTCAAAGCTTCCCCTTCTAACGATTGTTGGAAGAGGTGAAATAAAAGAACCTGAGCGTACAACCATCGATGGGAATCCATAGTAAAACCGGCAAGATGGAATTGGGGATCGGAGGTCCCGTCATAGTTGCGGTATTTCGGGGCCTTAAAACCTGGAGGGAAATAAGCATTGGGGAGCTTGCAGTAGTTCTGGAGAGAATGAAGCTTGGAGAGAGACAGAGACTCAACCAAGAGTCTCCTAACAAGACCCTCCATCTCCAAATGGGAGATGGATTCAGATTGAGTGGGGGGTGTGGATTGGACAGGTGGTGGATAGACAAGAGAAGGGATTGGAACAGAAGTAGGTAGAGGAGTGGAGGGATTCGGAGTGGAAAAGGGGACGGGGGAGATGGAAACCCATGAAGGGGTAGCAGGTCTAGAAAGGGCCTAGATGAGGAAGCTTGGAAAGGAGAAGGGGATGGAGAGGAAGGGGAGATTGCTTCCCGGACGGTATGCTTAGAAAGCATGGTAATGATGTCCTCGGGCGAGTAACGGGAGAGGAGCTTGGAGAATTCGGGGTCTTCTTGAGTGTCTTGAGCATATGTGGGGTTGACCCAAAGACTCACACTCCCCTCATAGTCAGCTTGAGAGGAGGAAGAGGAGTGAACTGACCCTTCGGGCTGATTGTTAGTGTCAACCATCCCGACAAATTCATGGACATTATCCTCATATTCAAAAGCCGGATTGTCAGTCATATTCAAAGAATTCAACCAAGCATCCATTAGCACACAACCTACTGATTGTAGAAGACTTAAGTTGATTAACTTCACTGGTTTTAGGAGAAATTTGGGTTTCTACCAAACAATGTTGTCAAACAACGTCCCCAAAGTTTTAAATATTAGAATTGTGTGTCAATTAAACTTGTGGAAAAGGCCAATTCTCTTGCTCCTCTCTCAAATCCCGGTGAATAGGAAGTCTAAAATAAGTAGTTAAAGGTCTTCCTTCCCTGTACGTGAGGGAATCTATGGAATTTAGGGACCTACAGAGTTTTCCTTGGAACCAACCCGATTTACCCGAGAGGGAATCCTCGAGTAAAAGGTTGTAAACCAAAAAGAATGGCTGTCCTAAAATGTGAGGGGAGGCTAGAACAGATGAGAAGAAGGAACCCCCCGTGACTGAGGACTGTTAGAAACAAACAGGAAACAAACAGAAAGCAAAATTAAATCAAATCAGACAAAAAAAATAGAGTTCTGTGAACTAAATGGCATGGACATGGACGCACAGTTCATCAGGAGTAGACTGACAGCAAGATCGATTGACGCTAACACAACCAAACGAACCTATATGGACGTTTACAGGAAATAAACGGCAGGAACGATGGACGCTTACCTAGGTGGACGACATGATCTCTTGACGTTTACCTAGATGCAGACAGACTGCAGCAGCAGTGCTGGTCCCACCGTGATCGCCAGAAAAGAGGCTGTGGAAGATCGATTTCCCGCACCCCCGTCGGACTGTGGAATCCTCCGTTGGCTTGCGAACGTCGGTAGGCTCTCGTTGGCGATGATGGGTCACTGGTTGACCTCCTTGACTCCCCGGTTGACTAGGATGACTAAAGAGAAAACAAAGAAAACCAGAAGTGATGGGAGATGCTTGTGATTGTCAGGGCCTTACCTGTGCCCAAGGAAGTGTTGTGATCAGATCAGTGCAGTAGCCTCGCGCATCAGACGGAGACGGGGCTTCAACTTCTCCTCCTTCATCCGGACAAGGGAAGAGAGCTCCACAGTCTTCTTCAGAGTGCTCCTGCCATGAGAGAGACTCTATTAGACTAAGGGAAGTGCAGTAGATGCTCAGAAACGAAATGGAAAAGCCCAAAAGGCGAGTCCCGTACGGTTGCGGACTTGAGAAGAGGGGTGGCCAAGTGTTATGACCACCCTTCTTCCCTCTGTTTTTGGTTGGGAAACCCCTTTCTAGGTGTGTAGGAAGGTGCCCTACGTGCCTAGAGTGTGTGGGAATGTGTGTGAAACATGCAACAACTAAAGGAAGAGGAAGGGAAAGGAGAGGAAGAGGAGGGAGTTGATCCTCGTGTGTTGGCGTTGTAGACTCCTTGCAGGGCTCCTCCAGCTAGGGATGAAGCCTCCTAGACGTCCGAAGTGATGAGAGAAAGGAGAAGAGGAATGATGGAAGGTGGGGTGCAACTTTCTCTCTCTTTTCTCAAAGTGGCAGCATATGGACGTCCAACCTCTCCCCCCCTCACTTAGAAGGCCAAGGGGGGTTAAATAGACAGTGGGATCGGAGTTCAGAGGCTTTGGATGCTCAAGTGTGAAGAAACACACTTGCACACTTGGCAATCCAAGTATTAAGGCTCCAACCAATGGGGAGAGGCCAAGTAGGATTTTTACTGGGTCAAGGGGGTGCCAAGGTGGCCCATTTGCCCGTTGGGAACGGTCCCATGCGCTGCATGGGCGAGAGAATGGCGCAAGTGGGCTAGATTCTCGGGGTAGTTGTGCAGACCTAGTAAACCATGTTGACGTCAACAGATCCTACCGCCAATACCATGCAGGCGTCCACCGATGTGGACGCCAACATAAGTAAACATCTAGGACTCTTGCCGTCAACATGTAGTCAGCGGCAATCGATGCTGCCGTCTACATGGCATCTGAGGCAAGTCAACAAACGGTCAAACAGGCTTTATTGGGCCATAGAACCACGCGGGGATGGGCCAAATCTCGCGTCTACACATTTTCCTTGGAGACATGGGACATGCTTAAACTCTTCACTTGATTGGGGATATTGGCTTAGATCACAGGGCAAGGGGAAGTCGAAGATAGACATGACTGGCTTCATCCCCTTGTCCAAAATGAATAGATGAGGCATCTGCTCCGACGTGATGGAGTTGAGAGTTTCCAAGGTAGGAATGCTCTTAATTTTGATGACCCGCCCTTTGAAAGGAAATTTGAAACACTGATGGGCGGTGGAAGGGACTCCTAATGTCTGTTCTAGCCAAGGACGACCAAGAATGGCCTTATAGGCCGGATCGACGTCGAGGACTAGAAACTCGGAGGAGATGGTGACGGGTCCAATCTCGAGCTGAAGAGTGATCTTGCCTTTGGCAACCCTTTTGGAGTTGTCATAGGCAGCAATTGTAGAGCAGATTTTCTCCAGATTGTCCTCCCCCAAACCCAATTATTTGAGGGTCTTCATCATACATATGTTGATGGGTGCCCCAGTGTCAATGAGGGTGGAGTCCATCGAAACCCCTTTGAGGTTAATGGTAAGACAAAGAGGAAGTGAACGACACTCGGGAGCAGCAAGATCTTTGTCCGAGAAGGAGATCGACGGTCCTTGGGTGAGGGAGAGGATATCATTAGTGACCCCACTGGGAGGAAAGTCATCATTGACCATGATCTTCTGGAGGAATTGTAGGAGAGTGGACTGATGAGATGGTGATCTCCGAATCAATTCAAGAATAGACACCTTTGCAGGAGTCTTATCCAAGCGTTGCAGAATGTCATATTCGGTGCCTGCAGGTGGTGGAGGTCCACTGTCCTCGTCATCTTGAGATGGCCGCGGGGGCGGAGGAACAACCCGGTTCCTGAGCGTGACATGAACGTCCTCCTGAGACTTAGGGAGAATGCGCTGGAGAGGTCTGGATCTAGGGGTAGACGACTCATAGATAGGGGGAATAGGAGGGTAGGCCTCTTGTTGGGTGGGTCGAATGATAACTAAGGGCCGTTCCTCTAAGATGGCATCTACAGTAGTGGAGGCTTCCGCGGATTCTACAGAGGGACACGGATACCAGTCCTCAAAACCTTCTACCCCCCATTGTTGCTTTCTCCTCACTACCGGGGTTCCGAATGTGTCATGGTGTGGACATTTTCCTGGGACTTGGAGGAGGTGGGATTGTTGCTTTGGTAGTTGGGGAGGGGGTTTTGGACAATACCTAGATTCTTTTTGGTGTACCTAGACTTGGCTATGGCCACCTTGACGTCCTCCCAGTTAATCCTACCCTGGTCAATCATGTCATACACCCAGTCACGGAAGGTGAAGCAATTGTTGATGTCATGACCGGGAGCCCTATGATAAGGACAGTATTTTGAGGTGTCCACCCTCAGATTGATGCTTTCTCTTTGTGGGGGGAGTCAAATAGCATCACATGACATGTGGGCGAAGAATACATCCTCGAGGGTCTCAGGGAGAGGAGGGTAGTGAGACCTTTTAGGACCAGGACGGGTGTAGCTCGAAGGAGGAGGAACAACATAATAAGTCTTGGAGGGGTGTGACGGGAACTGATGAGGTTTGGAAGGAGGATTGGAGGACTTGTTGGGAGGCCTCAAAGGCTGACTGCAAGCATTAACAAACTCGTTGACGGTCACCCCCTCGGTGGTAGGTGCTGCAGGAGCCTTACGTCCCTTGGGCTTCCCTTCAAAGAAATGTGGCAGAGAAGAGTCCTTGATTTAGTTTTGGACCACCCTGGCTCAGTTGTAGAGATGTGCGATGGAGGGGATCTCACTTAGCATCAGAATAGAATGGAGCACATGGGTGGTGTTGGTGACTAACATGGTTATGGCCTGGGACTCTGGGATCGGTATGTCTACCCTTGAAGCCATAGATATCCATCGATTGGCAAACGTGACAAAGTCTTCATCCGGCTCATCTTTTCCGCCACCAAGTCGGGGAGTGTAGGGACTTGAGTGGCCATATATGAGAAGTGTGAGATGAATCACTCGGAGACGATGTCAAAATTGATGAGGTCCGATGCTGGTAAGGAGGTGAACCACCTCAAAGCTTCCCCTTCTAACGATTGTTGTAAGAGGTGAACTAAAAGAACCCGATCGTATAGTCATCGATGGGAATCCATGGTAAAACCGGCAAGATAGAATTGGGGATCGCAGGTCCCATCATACTTGCCGTATTTCCGGGCCTTAAAACCCAGAGGGAAATAAGCATTGGGGAGCTTGCAGTAGTTCTAGAGAGAATGAGGCTTGGAGAGAGACAGAGACTCAGCCAAGAGTCTCCTAACAAGATCGTCCCTCTCTGAACTGGAGGATTCAAATTGAGTGGGGGGTGTGGATTGTACAGGTGGTGGATAGATAGGAGAAGGAATGGAACAGAAGTAGGTAGAGGAGTGGAGGGATTCGAAGTGGAAAAGGGGACGGGGGAGATGGGAACCCGTGAAGGGGTAGCAGGTCTAGGAATGGGCCTAGATGAGGAAGTATGGAAAGGAGAAGGGGATGGAGAGGAAGGGGAGATTGCTGCCCGGACGGTATGCTAAGAAAGCATGGTAATAATGTCCTCGGGCGAGTAACGGGAGAGGAGCTTGGAGAATTCGGGGTCTTCTTGAGTGTCTGAGCATATGTGGGGTTGACCCTTAGAATCACACTCCCCTCATAGTCAGCTTGAGAGGAGGAAGAGGAGTGAACTGACCCTTCGGGTTGATTGTTAGTGTCAACCATCCCGACAAATTCATGGACATTATCCTCGTACTCAAAAGCCGGATTGTCACTCGTATTCAAAGAATTCAACCAAGCATTCATTAGCACACAACCTACTGATTGTAGAAGACTTAAGTTGATTAACTTCAATGTTTTTAGGAGAAATTTGGGTTTCTACCAAACAATGTTGTCAAACAACGTCGCCAAAGTTTTAAATGTTAGAATTGTGTGTTAATTAAGCTTGTGGAAAAGGCTAATTCTCTTGCTCCTCTCTCAAATCCCGGTGAATAGGCAGTCTAAAATAGGAAGATAAAGGTCCTCCTGCCCCGTACCATGAGGGAATCCACAGATTTAGGGACTTACAGAGTTTACCTTTGAGCCAACCTGATTTACCCAAGAGGGAATCCCTAAGTAAAAGGTTGTAAATGAAAGAAGGGCAGTCCTAAAATGTGAGGGGAGGCTAGAACTGATGAGTAGAAGGAACCCCCCGTGACTGCGGACTGTTAGAACCAAACAGGAAGCAAACAGAAAGCAAAAATCAAATCAAATCAGACAAAAAATAGTGTTCTGTGAACTAAACGGCATGGACATGGATGTGCAGTTCATCAGAAGTAGACGGACGGCAAGATCGACAAATGCTAACACAGACCAAACGATAACCTATATGGACGTTTACAGGAAATAAACGGCAGGAACGATGGACGCTTACTTGGGTGGACAGTAAGATCTCTTGATGTTTACCTAGATGCAAATAGACCGCAGCAGCAGTGCTGGTCCCACCATGATCGCCAGAAATGAGGCTGTGGATAATCCATTTCCCGCACCCCCATCGGACTGTGGAATCCTCCGTTGGCTCGCGAGCGTCGCCAGGCTCACATTGGCGATGATGGGTCACTTGTTGACCTTGTTGACTCCCCGGTTGGCTAGGTTGACTGAGGAGAAAACAAAGAAAACCAGAAGTGATGGGAGATGTTTTTGATCGCCAAGGCCTTACCTGTGCCCAAGGAAGTGTTGTGATCACGTCGGTGCAGCAGCCTCCCGCAGCGGACGGAGACGGGGCTTCAACTTCTCCTCCTTCGGTCGGCCAAGGGAAGAGAGCTCCACGGTCTTTTTCAAAGTGTTCCTGCCACGAGAGGGACTCTATTAGACTAAGGGAAGGGCAGTAGATGCTCAGAAATGAAAAGGAAAAGCCCAAAAGGTGAGTCCCGTAGCAGTTGCAGACTTGAGAAGAGGGGTGGCAAAGTGTTATGAACACCCTTCTTCCCTCCATTTTGGTTGGGAAACCTTTTTATAGGTGTGTAGGAAGGTGTCCTATGTGCCAAGAGTGTGTGGGAATGTGTGTGCAACATGCAAGAACTAAAGGGAGAGGAAGGGAAAGGAGAGGAAGAGGAGGGAGTTGATCCTCGTTTGTTGGCGTTGTAGACTCGTTGCAGGGCTCCTCCAGCTTGGGATGAAGCCTCCTAGACGTCCCAAGTGATGAGAGAAAGGAGAAGAGGAATGATGTAAGGTGGGGTGCAACTTTCTCTGTCTTTTCTCAAAGTGGCAGCATATGGACGTCCAGCCTCCCCCCTCACTTAGAAGGCCAAGGGGGGGTTAAATAGATAGTGGGGTCGGAGTTAGAGGCTTTGGATGCTCAAGTGTGAAGAAACACAGTTGCACACTTGGAAATCCAAGTATTAAAGATCCAACCAATGGGGAGAGGCCAAGTAGAATTTTACTGGGTCAAGGGGGTGCCAAGGTGGCCCATTTGACTGTTGGGAACGGTCCCATGCGCTGCATGGGCGAGAGAATGGCGCAAGTGGGGTAGATTCTCGGGGTAGTTGCGCAGACCTGGTAAACCTGTTAACGTCAACAGATCCTACCGCCAATACCATGTAGGCGTCCACCGATGTGGACGCCAACATAAGTAAACGTCTAGGAGGCTTGCCGTCAACATGTAGTTAGCAGCAATCGATGCTGCCGTCTACATGGCATCCAAGGCAAGTCAACAAATGGTCAAACGGGCTTTATTGAGCCATAGAACCATGCGGGGATGTGCCAAATCTCGCATCTACATCTACTATGCGAGTAGCTCGGAGAGCAATCGGGACAACTCTACCTGATCTCCTACTGTCCCATGTGCACGCAAGGTCGTCAGCTCTCTCGTCAACTCCTCCACCTGAGCGTGCAGCCGATCTCTCTCAGCTGTAATCGTCTCTGCCTAGAGGCACTACTCATCAAACACCCCTGCAACCGGTCTGCCCGATCAGTGGCGGTCTTCAGCTCGTCCACCTGTAAAATGTCAAGTTAGTGCCAAGTGTGAATAAAATTTCAATTCCAATCGCTAGCACACTTACCCGCTCCATCAGATCCCTCTGTGCCTCCTCGGCCCTCCTCACCGCATTTTCTAGTCGGTCCTCCAGATCCGACTGGGAGCTCTCCGCTGCTCTAGAGGAGGAAGCCCAGCTGCTGCTGCTCTCCTCACTCGGTCTAGCTCCCTCTGCTGCACATGCAACAGATGTTAGTTTCTCAAATCATCTATGAAAATCAGTAAGGTGCTGAAGTCTGAGTAGGTACTTACCAGCTGCTCCGCCTCCATCTGGGCGACCTCCCAGTCCTGCATAGCTGAGTACAGCAGGGCCCGAAGCGAGGCAATCTCCGCGGCTACATCTATCTGTAATTCATCAAGATCTGTCAGCTCACTTCAGTTAAAACAATTCATAAGGTCTGAGTTTAGAAGCTTACCTGTCGCCTCATTCCCTTGTAAACCCTTGCCCCGTACTTCAAGGCAAATGTTGTAAGTACACGTCATCAGACACGGCCTCTGATCACAATCGCCTGCCGCGGTGCTCCCAGTCCGCAATCTGCTCTCGGGCCGCTCGCGCCAGTCCGTGGTGTCGTGGAGTCCCCGGAAGCTCCGACTAGGCCTAGGGGTCGGTCTCGGCTGGGGAACTCCACCGCACTCTGATGGAGGCCGAGTGACCTCTGGGTCAGCTGTAAGTGTAGAGGTAGCACAAGGTTGAGTGCATGCACCCACACCGACCTACCAAAGTAGGGGCGGGCCTGCAACAACCGGGGTTGTCCCTCATCACCCTCCTCTAGGTATGGCTGCCACACCACCTGCACATCAATGCACACCTGATTAGCTGCCAAACAATTAATTCAAATCATTGAACTTAGAGAAAAGGGTTAGATCACTTACATCTAGCTGAGGGTAGGTATGGATCGTGTCCTAGAGGGATGCCAGTTGGTCGCTCAAGGTGTGCATGTCACGACGCGAGTCCCAGCGTTGAGCTATGGGCATGAGGCCTAGTCACTCCAAAATCCCTCTCCTCAGGCCAGGAAGGTGAAGTTAGGGCCAGACCTGCATAGATTTAAAAGCAGTCAGATTTCAAATTCATAACAAGTTCATTAATAAAGGGGCAAAGAAAGGAAGAGTACCTGGAGGAAGGGGAAGAACCCGCTCGTCGATGTCTGCCGCTCGGAGGCACCCGAGCTGTCGAACTGGTGGGCTAGGAAAGCTGCTCCCCATGCGAAGTCTCCTACCTGGTCCAAGTCCTCCAAAAGTGGCAGGAACCGACAATGGACTACGTCGCCCCTCGTGGCAAACAGAAGTCTACCCAGAAATAGGATGAGAAAGCGACACAAGTCAAGGTCGGCCTCTGCCTCTGGCTCCTCTCCTAGCACCTCCTGGAAACCCTCGTCAGCCTCCTCAGCTGCCCATCCACCGTCTCCCCCACCTTCTTCCCCGTCACATACAGTCCTAGGCTCTCCTACAGGCTCACTCTAGGGATGATGAAAGACCTCACCTCTACATCCAAGCCTAGTAGTCTGTGGGCTAGCTCTCTGTAGTAGGGGTATGTGAACCCACTCACAGGCCGCCCATACACCCTCAGCCCCGTGATCCGGCTCGCGTCCTCTAGGCTGGGGATCATATGACCCCATGGGAAAACGAAGGCAGTCGCCTCCGCATCTCACCTGCTGCGCAGGGCCTGGGTAAGCGCGGGGTCCACCCTCATCCTCTCCATCCTGAGCACCTTACCAAACCCCATCCTATCTAACCTCTCTCTCTAAAAGATAGGAAGGGCTAAGTACACGGCCAACACAAGAATCTAGGAGACCCGGGCCCTCATTTCTCCCTGTAAGCACAAGTCAGTCACAAATCAGGTAAAACATTCTCTAGTTTGGATTCTCGGCTGAGGTTGCATCTCGTTGACCCGTCGCGACACCCTCAGACGCAGACCGACCAGAGTTTCCTTTGTCTGGTGGCCGTTTCCTTGGGCGTCATGCCCTACATGGATCCCTCTAGAGGCCTTCTCATCCATTCACACATTCTAAATCGAAGGATAGGGTACCGATCACTCACCGTCTTCATTGCTTGTTCCCGCGTCTACCTCGCCACCTCGTGATCGATGGCCGGGACCTCCTCCTCCTCCATCTCGACCTTCAACACGATCTCTTCCACCGGAGAAGCTTCCTCCTGCCTCCAAAAGCTTCTTATTGTCACTTGCCTCTTCTCCTTCCTCCTAGAGGAGCCCGCGCCGCCATCACCTCCTCCTTCCATTTGAGAGTGTGAGAGGAAGATTTAGAGAGGGAAGGAGCGAGTGGGAGAGCAAAGAGAGTGAGAGAGCTAGAGAAGGGGAAGTCGCCAGATTGCTTGAGAGTTTGAATGCACAAAGGGGGGAGAAAGGGGCTTATGTGCATTTGAATTGCCGGTTGAAGACGTGACGCAGTGGGGCGTCGCGTTCCTATCGCGTCGGCTAGGTAGGCCGCGATACTGTCGCGACCTTCTGCCATGTTGCGACATTAAGGTGACAGCCTTGGGCGTCGCGTCATCAACAGAGCATTGCGCAAACAGATCAAAAGTCTAATTTTATTCATTCAAATCATTCATACATTGTCTAAATCACTCTTACATTCAATCAAATGCTCTTTTCTGCCCTAACTGCCATCTGTTATAATGCCTACATCATTCTAATTCCTATCAAACTCCCGGTTCGGCTGGACGAATCCTCTTCAGTGCCTCGAGGTACTCTCGGGTCACGTCCTCGTCCTCCACTACCTCCTCTTGGAGGAGACCCATGGCGCATCCCTCCCAATGGACAATGGCGCTTCTCACATCTCGTTCATCTTGGTCATCACCCCTCTTCCATTCCTGAATGGGCGGGTAATGCGAGAGCAGAGGAACCACTGTACGTGCAGCTCCGCACTGAAGGTGGCAGCGATCTAGGTTATATAGAGCCAATGCCTCATTCCCTATGAGCCATAGAGCCAGTCTCGTGCACTGTGGTAGGCGGATCATCCTGTTATGGAGAATGTGTGGGCGCATGTCGAACTCTGCTACTGTCATTGTCTTGAAGTAATCATGCCATCCCTTCAATCGTTTCGCTTGTGCCGTCTTGCACCAAGCCTGCGGTGTCATGTAGAGGGGTGCAACCACAAAAGCTAATGGATGATGCAGCATGCTCTTGCATTCAGTAGAGAGGTTGTCCATCGCCCGGAATTGTATGTGCATTCCTATCCAGAGCTCAAGGGAGACGACGGAACCATAAAAGGGGCCTCCAGTAGCTGTAGAAGAAAGACCGACATAGAGATAACCAACGATGGCCTGTGCAATGCTCATACCTTCGGAAACAGAGTCGATTATGCTCAGGTTGGTGAAAGAGATGGCACCATCTTCTGCCGGGAAGAGAATGACGCCGCAGATGCAAATGGCGGGGGCCTTGGCTATGGCGAGGTAGTTTCCAGTCTCACGCTTGCACTAAGAAACGACCCATTGGGAAATAGGGAGGAGATGGACATGGTTCTGGCTAGTCATTTTGTGCAAATCTATTTTCTTGGTGGTCATCTCCCCAAGTATGCCGCACGCATCAATTGGAGCCACAGTATAGGAGAGGGCATGCTCCTCGCCCCTCTTGTACTTAGGGAGATCCAGCATCAACTCTATTTCCTCCAGCAGTATAGTGGCCTCAAATCCGGGGAAGATGAATGTATGTGTCTGGGGATGCCACAGTTCCGTCAGTGCAGTGATGCTATCCCACACATGCACGATCTTGTGGTACTCCTTCGCTAGAACCAGCACCGTCGATAGCCCCCATTCGCGTAGATGACGGGTAGAAGCCAGAGGGAGCATGTCTATCATGGGTGCCAAGCATGGGACTTTTGAGAATCTTCTATGACCCGAGAGAATCTGAAGAAAAGAAGAGCATTGGTAGGAGTAGAAAAGAAGAAGAAGAAGAGCTTGAAAAGAGAGAAGAAGAAGAGCATGAAGAAAGTGCACTTGAAGTTTCGGCCTTGCGCAAATGTGCCCGCGCACGGAGGATAGACGTTGTAGCTCGGCGTGGCACACTCGGGCTGCCTTGGGGCCTGCATATGGCATGATAGCATCTTGAAAGGCAGAGAAAGACATCTTCATGGTTGTAGGAGAGAGAAAATAAGGAAAATCTGGGAGAGAGAGAGAGCTGCGTGTAACGTCGCGCGTTTTTCGGATCCTCGTGGATCCTATGTTATTGGTTGTGATGGCTATCGTGAGGCCAATGTGATTTGTGTATGGTACGTGTGCATGCCTCAAGGGCTTATTGGGCCGATAGTCTGGGCCTGTAGAACCCCAGTGTCCTCAGCCTGTCATCGCGACAGGAAGGGGTGTCGCGTTCTAAACACGACCGAGGTGACCGTCGCATTATGGTGGCCGCCTTAAGGTGTTGATCGTCTACATGTGCGCCACGTGTAGCGCGCAGAGCGGTATGCAGGAAGGCGACGCCTAGGTCCATCGTGATCAGGTCACGACGTGACGATACGTCGCGTTCTCAACCGCTGGGTGTTTTTAAGAAACCCCAGTCGGACAGAACTGCAGTGAGTTTTGCTCAGCCAGGGGAAGGGGAGCTGCGGTGATTTCTAGTGGAAATCCGTGTTTTTAGCGTGCTCGTGCCGTGGGAAGCTCGCGTAGAGTGAGAGAAATGCCAGGCGAGTGTGGTATCGCGTGTTCTTTGCGAGGTAGGGTGACTCCTCCCATTTCTGGGGCGAGAATCACGTGGAATGCAGGGTTTGATCAGTTTAACGCTTTCTACATAATAGATATCATGCCTAGGAACTCATTAAAGCATGAAAAACACCAATTAAGGGTGGTTTGCATGGTGTGGATTGGTAAACTGTGGAGGGGATCTCGGATTAGGGTTTCCGTCTGCTAAGGCGACGGATTCCCCTGTCGCGATCAGGTGGCGACGAGCCGACCGGTCACGTTAAGGTTATGAACGCGACTTGTTTGTATGTCGCGTTAATGTGTTGAAGGCGACCTATCGGGCTGTCACGTTATCAAGGCGACACAAGCCCATGTTGCGACCACAGCCGAGTGGTCTGAATGTGCATGATTTATGTGGTATAATTATCCGGTTGTTATCATTCGATGTATATGGGAATACCGTGCGGTGCATTGGAACTTGTGGAACTCTGAGAGTGCATGGTTCTAGAAGCTAGCACTTCGGTTGTGTAGCTAGCTAGTTCTTTGCGTAGTTGCGTGGTGTACATGCAATAGTGTTGTGTTTACGTGTTGTGGATAGTTCTTACTAGAGGTTTACGTGACGTTTCATGTGGTTTGCGTGTGACGTGCACGTGGTTCTGTGTGCGTGGCAAGTAGTATGATTCCTACCGTGGTTACCTCTATAGTTGGGAGCCCTAGGTTCTCTGTGAGCTAGGCTGTTAGCTCGGGGCTTTGTCCCGGTACTTGTGTTGTACCGTCGAGGTCTGTGTCGTCTGTCCTGGACACCCTCACTCCTTTGTTTGAGTTGTACGTCTGGATGAGGGAAAGACGACAATGGGACAGTGACTCTTGAGTTTGTTTTTAGTCACTTGTAGCACGCTCTTAGTTGGGGGTACGGACACTGAACGCGACATTGTTGATTGTGCACTTCCGTTGTCTAGAGTTCTTGGCACATATCACGATGCTCACCTTCTCTAAACTGTCTCACAAAATTTAAAGTAGCAAAAATGAACTAGCAAAATGGTGAGAACAGGTCATATCCACGGAGAGGCTAAATAAAGCTTGATTTAAACTACTTTGACTTGAAACAAGAAAGATCCAACAGTAAAATTCGACTTAAATCCACCCAGTTCACTAAAAGCTATAGTGCGATTAGAATCCCACAATATCACATTCGATTGAACAATAACAAGATTTAAATGTTCAAAATAGTAAAACTAAACTGAGAACTCTTAATGATAGTTCAAATTAAACATTCTTTTAACTGAGAACAATGTGAACTTTGAGAAGTTCAGATCACTGTACCCTCAAGCTCGAGGGATGCATTAGTAAGAAAACAATAACAGAAATATAAAGTGCAGCGTCCAACTCCTATTTTCTAATGGTCCTGATCCCCAACGCCAGACAGCCCACAGAAGAGAAGAAGAAAAAAACTCAAACCAATCCTCAGCAGCCGAAAACCTCATATGCTAAAATCCCATCCCCATAGCAGCCGAACTATTTGCAGAAGATGCAAAAGAAAATTAAAACGCCTACCTCTGCTCACAGCAAGAAGAAACCTCAAGAATTAAAATCGCCCAGTTCCTCTTAGCAGCAGAACAAATTCTCTCTCGACAAACAACAGTGATTTCCCTCTCATCAGTAAATACAAAAGGAAGAAGTAAACCAAGAAGTTGCAGTCGCCCTCTGGATCGTCCTCACCAATCTTAACACAGAAGCAAAGAAGAAACTCCACCTGAATGGGTTCACACAGCACAGAAGAAGACAATACAGTGAAATAAAAGGGGAAACTGATTGCACTGGGTCGGCTCCTCCCAGGGGCCTCACGATCTCCTCTCACACAGCAGCCAATAGGAAAGCAAGAACAGATGATCTCAGAAAAATTTTTACAGAACCAAATGAACAAAGAAAAACTCAGATGAACTGAGATAATCGCCTCTGGATGGGTCTCTTCAACACAGAGAACATGGAAACTAAATGTAGAAGAGAATTTTCATCTAGAAATAGTGAAGAGTAGAACAAAAATTCCAGAAAAAAAAAAAATCCGAACCTCACCCCTCTGAACTAAAGAGAACAGGAAAGAACAATTAAGAAATCCTCAACAACAAAAATCGAACTCCACACTGCTCTCTCTGCCCAACAGAAGAAGAAGGAAGATGGAAATTAAAAGAAAACAACTCCTCCGAAATTCAAACCCTCTGGTGTCTCCATCCCTCACTGCTCTGCTCAAACAAGGAAAATACAGGGAATGAAAACTAAAAAAAATTCCTCCGAATCGAACCAGAGCCGGAGATGAGGACCCCGGGTCCTTTTATAGATGCCCGGCCGCCATCGCACAGCTTCAGCTCCACACAGCCATCTCAGCACTGCCCCAGCCATCGCTGCCACCTCAGCAGGTCCAGACCACTGCTTCCAGCCGCTTGATCGCCTTCATCACACGCGCTCCACACGGGCCAGATGCCATCGCTCATCCGTACGCCGCACTGCGCCTGCGTCGTTGGATCCCAGCAGATCCGGTCCCTACACCCGCTCAGTTCGCCATCTGCTGCTCACCCGCCAGGGCTCCCATCAGCCACACCTCCTCAGGCACTTCACCTTCGCTGGCCACCTCAGCACAGCACCGCGCCCAGATCTGGCCGCGCACACCCTGCACGCACCTGGGCGCCATCGCCAGCTCACCTACTGCGCACGAACCGCCTTCCAGCCGCACAGCACCACCATCGCACCGCGCCTCCTCCAGCATCAGCTTCTTGGGCGCCAGCCTCCATCGTCTCTGCCCAGGCCTGCTCTTCCTGGCTGCGCATGGACCAGCACCCACCAGCCAGCTGCGCCATCGCCTGGGCCGCTGCTGTGGACAGCCCACATTAGCAGGGCCCCTTCCTACCGCTAGAACCAGAGCTGCTTCTAGCAGCTTCCACCACCTTGGATGGGTCTCTTCAACACAGATGAACTGAGATAATCGCCTCTGGATGGGTTTCCTCAACACAGAGAACATGGAAACTAAATGTAGAAGAGAATTTTCATCTAGAAATAGTGAAGAGTAGAACAATAAGAACAAAAATTCCAGAAAAAAAAAATCTGAACCTCACCCCTCTGAACTAAAGTATAATAGGAAAGAACAATTAAGAAATCCTCAACAACAAAAATCGAACTCCACACTGCTCTCTCTGCCCAACAGAAGAAGAAGGAAGATGGAATTAAAAGAAAACAACTCCTCCGAAATTCAAACCCTCTGGTGTCTCCATCCCTCACTGCTCTGCTCAAACAAGGAAAATACAGGGAATGAAAACTAAAAAAAATTCCTCCGAATCGAACCAGAGCCGGAGATGAGGACCCCGGGTCCTTTTATAGATGCCCGGCCGCCATCGCACAGCTTCAGCTCCACACAGCCATCTCAGCACTGCCCCAGCCATCGCTGCCACCTCAGCAGGTCCAGACCACTGCTTCCAGCCGCTTGATCGCCTTCATCACACGCGCTCCACACGGGCCAGATGCCATCGCTCATCCGTACGCCGCACTGCGCCTGCGTCGTTGGATCCCAGCAGATCCGGTCCCTACACCCGCTCAGTTCGCCATCTGCTGCTCACCCGCCAGGGCTCCCATCAGCCACACCTCCTCAGGCACTTCACCTTCGCTGGCCACCTCAGCACAGCACCGCGCCCAGATCTGGCCGCGCACACCCTGCACGCACCTGGGCGCCATCGCCAGCTCACCTACTGCGCACGAACCGCCTTCCAGCCGCACAGCACCACCATCGCACCGCGCCTCCTCCAGCATCAGCTTCTTGGGCGCCAGCCTCCATCGTCTCTGCCCAGGCCTGCTCTTCCTGGCTGCGCATGGACCAGCACCCACCAGCCAGCTGCGCCATCGCCTGGGCGCTGCTGTGGACAGCCCACATTAGCAGGGCCCCTTCCTACCGCTAGAACCAGAGCTGCTTCTAGCAGCTTCCACCACCTTGGATGGGTCTCTTCAACACAGATGAACTGAGATAATCGCCTCTGGATGGGTTTCTTCAACACAGAGAACATGGAAACTAAATGTAGAAGAGAATTTTCATCTAGAAATAGTGAAGAGTAGAACAATAAGAACAAAAATTTCCAGAAAAAAAAAATCTGAACCTCACCCCTCTGAACTAAATAACAGGAAAGAACAATTAAGAAATCCTCAACAACAAAATCGAACTCCACACTGCTCTCTCTGCCCAACAGAAGAAGAGGAAGATGGAAATTAAAAGAAACAACTCCTCCGAAATTCAAACCCTCTGGTGTCTCCATCCCTTACTGCTCTGCTCAAAAGGGAAAATACAAGGAATGAAAACTAAAACAAATTCCTCCGAATCGAACCAGAGCCGGAGATGAGGACCTCGGGTCCTTTTATAGATGCCCGGGCGCCATCGCACAGCTTCAGCTCCACACGGCCATCTCAGCACTGTCCCAGCCATCGCTACCACCTCAGCAGGTCCAGACCACTGCTTCCAGCCGCTTGATCGCCTTCATCACACGCGCTCCACACGGGCCAGATGCCATCGCTCATCCGTACGCCGCACTGCGCCCGCGTCGTCGGATCCCAGCAGATCCGGTCCCTGCACCCGCTCAGGTCGCCATCTGTTGCTCACCCGTGAGGGCTCCCATCGGCCACACCTCCTCAGGCACTTGACCTTCGCTGGCCACCTAAGCACAGCACCGCGCCCAGATCTGGCCTCGCACACCTGCACGCACCTGGGCGCCATCGCCAGCTCACCTGCTGCGCACGAACCGCCTTCCAACCGCACAGCACCACCATCGCACTGCGCCTCCTCCAGCATCAGCTTCCTGGGCGCCAGCCTCCATCGTCTCTGCCCGGGCCTGCTCTTCCTGGCCGCGCATGGACCAGCACCCACCAGCCAGTTGCGCCATCGCCTGGGCCGCTGCTGTGCACAGCCCACATTAGCAGGGCGCCTTCCTGCCGCTAGAACCAGAGCTGCTTCCAGCAGCTTCCACCGCCTTCCACCTGTTAGCAAGAGAGAACAACATAAAAAAATGTGCGTGGCCCATTTAGGTTAGATGGAGGGGGCGCAATGGACTTAAGGGGGTATGTGTAATGATCTGGTGAGATGAGAGAGTGTGATTGGTGGGGTATTAAAATATTTTATTTATTGGGATTAGGTGGGGTAAAAATTTTATTTATTTACAAACTTATGCCTATCTATTATTAGGATGTATTTAAAAATATTATTATGAAAAGATTTTTTTTTTTATTTTTCAAAATGAATCTAATTAGTCAATATGTAAGAGATGTCTTATTAAATGAAAATCTAACAAGTATTCTAACCCCAATATCAACTAACATGTTCAAAATTTTTTATACTTGAATAGAATGTCAATTAATTTCAATGTGCACATTATTTATGGACAACTAGTGTCTAAACTTACTAAATGTGTGAAATTTAACTCAAAAAATTATGTAATTATCACTCCCCCCTACTTGAACATTGCTAGTCCCTTAGCAATGAAAATTACTCCAAATATAGGACTAAAAGATGTATATCTCATGCTAACCAGCCATCATGTAAAAGATTAATGTAAAGACATGTCTTTCCTAATTGTAAAGGCTTATGGCAAGCAATTAGTGCACAAGTGATAGCTCACTTAAGAGTTCACATCAACCCTTCTGAAGCTCCTCTGCCTCAGCTAGTAATTGAGATTAGATTAATTCGAGGGGAAGAAAAGATTGTGAAATAAGATCCTTGCTTAGTCAGATCGGATTGTTCCTCTCAGTTCCATTCTGTCCATCTTCCTTGAGGATTATTTTGTTCTGAGCTGAGGACTTTGCCTCTTTATTTGCACTTTGTGCACTCAGAATTTCTTTCTTTCTATTTCATCCATAATGCTGCACAACCCATCACTTTTCAAGAGTAGCGAGTCCAACTTTACTCAGATCCGGGGCATTTTTCATGGATTTTTCTTTTGCTTTTGCTTTTTGCTTTTGATTTTTCTTTTCTTTTCCTCTTTACGGAAGGATGAACAGTCAGGTTCCTTGATCACATGCCTTCACTTCCTTCACAATTCACTTAAGGGGAAGGGAGAAAATCAATCACCTCTCTCCTACTAGCCTTGACAAATTTGCTACATTTGGGTTCAGCTAGTCTAAGTGGCTGTGTAGTGTGTGTATGAAACTTCCTGCCATAAATCCTTACATAAGGTAGACAAGAGGTACATGTAATCCTTTACTAGAGGCTACCTAACATGGATACTTGCAAGGGAGTGTGACAACCACAAATTTTAATGGTTAAAAATCACACACCTAGTCTAGGATGCGTAAAGCCATGAATTTTTACTCCAAAATGAAACATTGTGAAGTTTTTATTTGCATATGTACAAGCTCAAGAAAGAAAATGAAACAATGGTGGGGATGGGGACTATGAATGCATGTTTTATTCTACCTCTCCCCCCTACTTATTCACAGGGAAAGAAAGTAAGACAGAGAATTACCTGATGAAGAAAATTTGTACACTTGGGCTGCCTCCCAGAAAGCGCTAAGTTTATCGTCTTCAGCCAGACGCAATTAGGCTTCACTTGGCTCATCTAGCTTGGTGGACTCAACTTTCAAGGAAGGCGGGTTTTCAAAAAAATGCTTTAACCTCTGCCCGTTAACAGTGGACGATTGTCCAGTTTTAGGATCAAGAATAACGACAGCGCCATTGTCATAGACTTTGACAACCATGTAAGGCCCATCCCACCGGGACTTTAATTTTCCCGGAAACAGACGAAGTCTAGAATTAAACAACCAAACCTTATCATGCACTTGAAAAGTTTTTCTATGAATGTGTTTATCATGGAAAGCTTTGGCCTTGGCTTTATAGATCTTGGAACTTTCGTAGGCCTCATTTCTGAGCTCTTCTAGCTCATTCAGATGAAGGGTCCTTTGTTGACCAGCTTGGGCTAAGTCAAGATTGACTTGTTTAATAGCCCAGTAGGCTCTATGCTCAAGTTCGACCAGTAAATGACATGATTTTCCAAAGACAAGCCGGTAAGGGGACATTCCAATGGGAGTTTTGAAAGCGTTTCGGTAGGCCCACAATGCATCATCTAACCTTTCTGACCAGTCTTTCCTATCAGGCCTAACCGACTTTTGAAGAATGTTTTTAATCTCCCTGTTTGATACTTCCACTTGGCCACTAGTTTGGGGATGGTAAGGTGTTGCTAGCTTATGGGTGATCCCATACTTCCTTAGGAGGGTCCTAAATTTGTTAATGAAATGAGGTCCTCCGTCACTAATGATTGCTTTAGGCCACCCAAATCTAGAAAAGATGTTTTTCTGAACAAATTTGATGACCACCTTATGATCATTGTCTTTGTGGCTATGGCTTCTATCCATTTGGACACATAGTCAACAGCAACTAGAATGTACGTGTATCCAAAGGACGGTGGAAAAGGTCCCATAAAGTCTATTCCCCAAACATCAAAAATTTCTACAACCAAAATGGGGTTAAGAGGCATCATGTCCTTTTTAGAAATGTTTCCCATGGTTTGACATCTAGGACAGACCTTACAAAATTGGTGGGCATCCTTAAACAATGTGGGCCAATAGAAACCAGAGTCTAAGACCTTAGCAGCGGTCTTCTTTCCTGAAAAGTGTCCTCCACAGGCGAGAGAATGACAAAACTTGAGGACACTTTGATGCTCACTCTCAGGGACACATCTTCTTATCACTTGGTCTGGTCCTATGAAAAATAGCTCCGGGTCCTCCCAAATAAAGTACTTGTCTCTAGCAAAGAATCTCTCTCTCTCATTTTTGGTCCAATCTCCAGGCACTCGTCCAATGACTTTGTACTTCACAATGTGTGCGTACCATGGAGATAAAATGTTGGAGACAGCTAAAATGTGCTCATCTGGAAAGCATCTCTAATGGGCATAGAGTCCGGGGCAACTATTCTAGACAAGTGGTCAGCTACCACATTCTTGGATCATTTCTTATCATGAATTTCCAAATCAAACTCTTGTAACAATAGAATCCATCTGATCAATCTAGGCTTGGCATCCTTTTTGGAAAGCAAATGCCTCAAGGCAGCATAGTCAGTGAAAATAATGATTTTGGCTCCTAAGAGATAAGATCTGAATTTCTCTAAGGCAAAAACAACAGCTAGGAGCTCTTTTTCAGTGGTTGTGTATCGAATCTGAGCATCATTCAATGTTCTGCTTGCATAATAAATCACCACAGATCCTTTATCAGTTTTCTGGCCCAAAATGGCACCTACTGCATAATCTGAAGCATTGCACATTATCTCAAATGGTAATGACCAATCTGGAGATTGTAGAATTGGAGCTCTGGTCAAAATGTGTTTCAATTCCTCAAAGGCTTTATGACAGGCTTCATCAAAAATGAAAGGAGTGTCTTTCAACAAAGAAGTCATGGCCTTGCAATTTTGGAAAAGTCTTTGATGAACCTCCTATAGAATCCGGCATGACCAAGGAAGGATCGAATTTGTTTGACAGAGTTGGGAGGAGGTAATTCGGAAATGAGATTTACCTTGGCTTTATCTACCTCTATCCCTCTCCCTGAGACAATATGCCCTAAGACAATTCCCTCCTTAACCATGAAGTGGCTTTTTTCCCAACTTAAGACAAGATTGGCATTAATGCATCTTTTGAGCACTTCAGTCAAATGGTCGAGGCACGAATCAAAGTCATTTCCAAACACAGAGAAATCGTCCATGAAGACTTCTAAGTAATCCCCAACCATGTCTGAGAAAATAGACAACATGCAACGTTGAAAAGTTGCAGGGGCATTGCACAGCCCGAATGGCATGCGTCTAAAGGCAAAGGTTCCAAATGGACATGTGAACGTGGTCTTTTCTTGGTCATCAGGGTGAATAGCCACTTGGTTATACCTTGAGTATCCATCAAGGAAACAAAAGAATTTTTGGCCTGCCAGTTTCTCTAAGATTTGGTCAATGAAAGGTAAGGGGAAATGGTCTTTCTTGGTCATTGCATTCAGTTTGCGATAGTCAATGCACACTCTCCATCCTGTAGCCAGCCTAGTGGGAATGAGCTCACCCTTTTCAGTTTGAATCACGGTTAGTCCAGACTTTTTAGGCACAACTTCAGTTGGACTAACCCACTGGCTATCAGAGATGGGATAAATAATTCTGCATCCAGCCATTTGACAATTCCTTCTTAACAACTTCTTTCATGTTGGGATTAAGTCTTCTTTGCATTTCGATTGAACTTTTGGCATTCTCTTCTAAGTAGATGCGATGTGTGCAAACTGAAGGACTTATCCCTCTCAGATCATCTATTGTCCAACCTATAGCTCTCCTATGACTCTTCAAAACATCAATCAATTTCCTTTCCTGCCCTTCCTCAAGATCACTAGCGATTATGATGGGCCATGTCTCATTCTCTCCTAAAAAGATGTACTTTAATTTGCAGGGAGTGGTTTTAGCTCAACCTTGGGAGGACACTCAAATGGAATTGATGGATCATTATCTTGAAACATAGAATTAAATTGTCCTTCCTCTCCCTCAAACCCTAGAGCACAGGGTTGGTCTATTGCTTCTTCCACACAAGACTCTTCCAAGGTGTCTACCACTAGACAACTTTCTCCTTCATCATGATGCCTAGATGCCCTAAAAATGTTGATACTAACCCGCCTATCCCCAAATGATATATCCATCATCCCAGTAGCACAGTCAATATTGGCTCTAGCTGTGGCCAAAAAGGGTCTACCAAGGATGATGGTGGACTGGGTTAAATCTTGTGGAGTGTTCATGTCCAGAATGATGAAATCGGCTGGAAAGTAACAATCATTGATTTTTACGATCACGTCCTCAACTAGGCCTTTAGGAGTGGTAACAGATCGATCGGCTAGTTGGAGGACAACAGAAGTGGGTTTCAACTCTCCTAACTTGAATTTCTCAAAAATGGCAGAAGGTAGGAGGTTGACACTGGCTCCCAAATCTAAAAGGCCACTCTCAAAAGTGACTCCACTGATGGTGCAAGGAATTAGTGGAGTGCCCGGATCTTTAAGCTTCTTAGGGAGTTGGTTTAAGACAATGGTACTCACAATTTCTTGGAGAATTATTGTTTCAGTTTTATTTCTCACTTCACGTTTTGGAGTACACATTTCTTTTAGAAATTTGGCATATGCAGGCACATGCTTGATGGCATCAAGCAGAGGAATGTTGATGTTAACTTGTTTGAACAGTTCCAAGAGTTCTTCATTACCAGTGGATTTTTTTTTGGATTTTGGTTTTAAAGCTTCAGGAAAAGGAACTCTTGGGATGTAACAGTTTGGATCTTCATTCCTCTTGATTGTGTCTAGAGGTTCTTCATTTATTTTCTCTTTCCCTTGGATTTGTCTTTACAACATTTTCTTCAATTTCAATTGTTTTCATTTCCTTTATCCTCATTTGACATGTGTGGGTGAGGATTTGTTCTGATTTTCCACTTCTTAAGGTAGACACAGTTTTTGCATTTTCTACTTGCGGGCCCCTAGCTTGGGCAGGAGGATGATCCTGTTGTATAGGTTGGTTTTGATTTTGAGGTGCAGGAATGTTCTGGACAAAAGCTTGTTGTGGGTTCTGTAGTGGAGGTGCATTTTGTCTAGTAGGTGGTGGTCTGTACCCCTGACCCTGATGGTATTGCTGGTTCTGGTAGAATCCGGGAGGGTTGTTTCTTGGGTTTGCTACGGTTTGACTTGGTAACTGACCAGTCTCCCTCCTTTGACATACATCAGCAATTTGAGACTCTATCCTTGCCAAATTTTGTTGAAATTTTGAGTTTGAGTTTGATATTGAGTTTGTTGTTCTTGCACAGTTTGGCACAGAGTCGCCATCATGTTCTGGAGTTGATTCATTTTATCATCCCAATTAGGTTGAGGAGGTGTGGTTGATATGAAGGTTGTTGGAAATTGGTCTGAGCAAATTGATTGGAATTTTGATTTCCCTGAAATTGTGGAGGTTTTGAGTTAGAAGATTGGCCAACTCCCGAATTTTGATTGGGATATGATTGACCGTACATGGATTGCTTGAAGGCAGGTTGGGAAACTTGTTCAGATTGATTTTTCCATGAAAATTTGGGTGATTTCTCCAACCAGGATTGTATGAGTTAGAGTATGGATCGTAGGAGGGTTTGTAGAAGCCTTGAGCAGCTTGGACTTGTTCCTGAATGAAAGGAGGCAATTGGGCAGTAGTGGGACATGTATTGGTGGGGTGAGCTGGGCTAGCACACATAGCACAAGTTTCAGGTTGTTGAGAAAAATTGGGTGGGCTTGCCCAGTCAAAGACAGTAATTGATCAAATTTTTGTTCCAACTTCTGCTCCAATCTCTGGTCAAGTCTAGCTAACATGTCTTCTACCCTAGAGTCTGGTTCTCCTCTTCCTCTTACTTCATACATCCCTGCCTTCTTCACAGGTCCTAACGCTCTCTCATAAGAGTAGAGTGAGGCATGATTGATAGAGTTCTCACTCAATGTTTCAAAAAGATTATATGCCTCATCCTCACTCTTAGTCATGAATGCTCCCCCACACGAAGCATCAACCATTTGCCTGTTCGATTCTGTCAGACCTTCATAAAAGCTTGAACTATTTGCCACCTCGACAAACCATGGTGGGGGCATTTCCTAAGCAACTCCTTTAGTCTTTCCCATGATTCATGCATTAATTCTCCCGGGTGTTGGGAGAATCCAGTTATAGCTCTCCTCATTGTGTTTGTTCGGCCAATCGGGTAAAATTTCTTTAAAAATTCCTGCTGCATTTCTGGCCATGTTGTGATAGTTCTTCCTATGGTTCCCAACCAATGTTTAGCCTTGTCTTTTAAGGAGAATGGAAATAGGGTCAACCTTAAGGCATTTTCTGTAAAATTCTGGATCCTTACAGTGGAACAGATCTCTAGGAACTCATCTATATGCCTATAAGGATCTTCATTAGATTGCCATAAAAGGATGGCAACATCTGAATGGTTCCAGGTTTTATCTCAAAATGATTTGCCGAATTTCCGGCCTAATGCAAGTGGCAGGTTGATAGTCAGAAGGAATGAAGTATTCCTTCATCTGTCTGGGTGCAGCCTCTTCTAAATTTCTAGCAACTTGGTTCTGGTTTTGGTTGGCCATCCTATGGAAAAATCTTTCAATCTCGTCTATAGGTTGGGCCAAATCTAAATTCTGGAACGTCTACCAAGCATGCACAGATGAAAAGCCTCTCTATTTATGATTTTTGAATTTTTAAGATTTTTATTGATTTTTGATGAATTTTTAAACAAACACAAACAAACAAACACTTTCAAATCAAATTAACCTACCACTAAGTGTTCCTTGACTTATGTTATTTTTCTCAAAATCAAATTTATGCTTGCTTAAGTCCAATCCTAACTCTTTTTGTACTGGCCAGGTAAGAGGTGGAGTAGAGGGAGCCCCCCTTGCTTTCGCAAGGACCCAATTAAGTAACCTCTAGCTCGCTTAAGCGTAAGCTTTTTAACCTCTAATCCTAGACACCAGACTTTAAAGAGAAGTTTTGAATTCAAGAAAGGATAAATCTAATTATGAACCCTAGGCCAAGTCTACTGATTTTTATTAAAAGTTTGGGCAAATGCAAAATGTGAAAATTTTTGTGATTTTTGGGCAAAGGAAAGGGTGATGAAATCCCTCACCTTATCTTTTTATCTAATGGGTTAAGCCCTTAAGCAGTCCCAATTAAAATATGAAATGCAAAGATCAAATTCAAACAATGGATTTTCTAATGCTAAGTCTAATGCATGAAACAAGAGAGAAATCTTACCTTTCCCCCGCTCTCTTCAATGCAAGAAAAAAATTAAAATGACAATTAAAATGATGAATGTCCTAAAACATGTGATTCTAATCTTGAGAGATGAAATTTTTATTTACAAACAAACGGCTAACATGAAAGAGCGATTTGAAATTTTTTTTTAAATTTTAGATTTTTTTAATTTTTATTTAGTTTTTGAACTAAATGAAATGAAGGTAAAAAATATAAAGTGGTACTATAAGCTAAATCCAAGCAAACCACTAAGAGGCCAATTATTACATGCCAACGTGAAAGAAATCTCTGTACATGCACAAGAATACAAGAAGTCCTCACTACAAGCTTCACTCACACTCTTCTATCTACAATGACTGAATTAAAAGAATTAGAAAATGAAATCAGCGAGCTCCCTCCAATGGGCTTCAAGTGCCGAGCCCAATCTCCATGGTCCTCCTTATGTGCAAATCTGAAATATAGCCCATAACAAGTCAATGTAAAGTCCAAGCAAATGAAATCAAATCAAACAGAATTAAATCAAACTCTAATGCCTCCCCAGCAACGGCGCCAAGATGAACACGACATTGTTGATTGTGCACTTCCGTTGTCTAGAGTTCTTTGCACATATCACGATGCTCACCTTCTCTAAACTGTCTCACAAAATTTAAAGTAGCAAAAATGAACTAGCAAAATGGTGAGAACAGGTCATATCCACGGAGAGGCTAAATAAGCTTGATTTAAACTACTTTGACTTGAAACAAGAAAGATCCAACAGTAAAATTCGACTTAAATCCACCCAGTTCACTAAAAGCTATAGTGCGATTAGAATCCCCAATATCACATTCGATTGAACAATAACAAGATTTAAATGTTCAAAATAGTAAACTAAACTGAGAACTCTTAATGATAGTTCAAATAAACATTCTTTTAACTGAGAACAATGTGAACTTTGAGAAGTTCAGATCACTGTACCCTCAAGCTCGAGGGATGCATTAGTAAGAAAACAATAACAGAAATATAAAGTGCAGCGTCCAACTCCTATTTTCTAATGGTCCTGATCCCCAACCACCACAGCCCACAGAAGAGAAGAAGAAAAACTCAAACCAATCCTCAGCAGCCGAAAACCTCATATGCTAAAATCCCATCCCCATAGCAGCCGAACTATTTGCAGAAGATGCAAAAGAAAATTAAAACGCCTACCTCTGCTCACAGCAAGAAGAAACCTCAAGAATTAAATTGCCCAGTTCCTCTTAGCAGCAGAACAAATTCTCTCTCGACAAACAACAATGATTTCCCTCTCATCAGTAAATACAAAAGGAAGAAGTAAACCAAGAAGTTGCAGTCGCCCTCTGGATCGTCCTCACCAATCTAACACAGAAGCAAAGAAGAAACTCCACCTGAATGGGTTCACACAGCACAGAAGAAGACAATACAGTGAAATAAAGGGGAAACTGATTGCACTGGGTCGGCTCCTCCCAGGGGCCTCACGATCTCCTCTCACACAGCGGCCAATAGGAAAGCAAGAACAGATGATCTCAGAAAATTTTTACATAACCAAATGAACAAAGAAAAACTCAGATGAACTGAGATAATCGCCTCTGGATGGGTCTCTTCACACAGAGAACATGGAAACTAAATGTAGAAGAGAATTTTCATCTAGAAATAGTGAAGAGTAGAACAATAAGAGCAAAAAATTTCCAGAAAAAAAAAATCCGAACCTCACCCCTCTGAACTAAAGAAGAACAGGAAAGAACAATTAAGAAATCCTCAACAACAAAAATCGAACTCCACACTGCTCTCTCTGCCCAACAGAAGAAGAAGGAAGATGGAAATTAAAAGAAACAACTCCTCCGAAATTCAAACCCTCTGGTGTCTCCATCCCTCACTGCTCTGCTCAAACAAGGAAAATACAGGGAATGAAAACTAAAAAAAATTCCTCCGAATCGAACCAGAGCCGGAGATGAGGACCCCGGTCCTTTTATAGATGCCCGGCCGCCATCGCACAGCTTCAGCTCCACACGGCCATCTCAGCACTGCCCCAGCCATCGCTGCCACCTCAGCAGGTCCAGACCACTGCTTCCAGCCGCTTGATCGCCTTCATCACACTCGCTCCACACGGGCCAGATGCCATCGCTCATCCGTACGACGCACTGCGCCGGCGTCGTCGGATCCAGCAGATCCTGTCCCTGCACCCCGCTCAGGTCGCCATCTGCTGCTCACCCGCCAGGGCTCCCATCGGCCACACCTCCTCAGGCACTTCACCTTCGCTGGCCACCTCAGCACAGCACCGCGCCCAGATCTGGCCGCGCACACCCTGCACGCACCTGGGCGCCATCGCCAGCTCACCTGCTGCGCACGAACCGCCTTCCAGCCGCACAACACCACCATCGCACCGTGCCTCCTCCAGCATCAGCTTCCTGGGCGCCAGCCTCCATCGCTCTGCCCAGGCCTGCTCTTCCTGGCCGCGCATGGACCAGCACCCACCAGCCAGTTGCGCCATCGCCTGGGCCGCTGCTGTGCACAGCTCACATTAGCAGGGCGCCTTCCTGCCGCTAGAACCAGAGCTGCTTCCACAGCTTCCACCGCCTTCCACCTGTTAGCAAGAGAGAACAACTTAAAAAAATGTGCGTGGCCCATTTAGGTTAGATGGGAGGGGGCGCAATGGACTTAAGGGGGTATGTGTAATGATCTGGTGAGATGAGAGAGTGTGATTAGGTGGGGTATTAAAATATTTTATTTATTGGGATTAGGTGGGGTAAAATTTATTTATTTACAAACTTATACCTATCTATTATTAAGATTTTTAAAAATATTATTACGAAAAGATTTTTTTTTTATTTTTCAAAATGAATCTAATTAGTCAATATGTAAGAGATGTCTTATTAAATGAAATCTAACAAGTATTCTAACCCCAATCAACTAACATGTTCAAAAAATTTATACTTGAATAGAATGTCAATTAATTTCAATGTGCACATTATTTATGGACAACTGATGTCTAAACTTACTAAATGTGTGAAATTTAACTCAAAAAATTATGTAATTATCACTCCCCCCTACTTGAACATTGCTAGTCCCTTAGTAATGAAAATTACTCCAAATATAGGACTAGAAGATGTAATATCTCATGCTAACCAGCCATCATGTAAAAGATTAATGTAAAGACATGTCTTTCTAATTGTAAAGGCTTATGGCAAGCAATTAGTGCACAAGTGATAGCTCACTTAAGAGTTCACATCAGCCCTTCTGAAGCTCCTCTGCCTCAACTAGTAATTGAGATTAGATTAATTCGAGGGAGAAGAAAAGAATTGTGGAATAAGATCCTTGCTTAGTCAGATCGGATTGTTCCTCTCAGTTCCATTCTGTCCATCTTCCTTGAGGATTATTTTGTTCTGAGCTGAGGACTTTGCCTCTTTATTTGCACTTTGTGCACTCAGAATTTCTTTCTTTCTATTTCATCCATAATGCTGCACAACCCATCACTTTTCAAGAGTAGCGAGTCCAACTTTACTCAGATCGGGGCATTTTTCATGGATATATTTTTTCTTTTGCTTTTGCTTTTTCTTTTCTTTTCCTCTTTACGGAAGGATGAATAGTCAGGTTCCTTGATCACATGCCTTCACTTCCTTCGCAATTTACTTAAGGGGAGGGGAGAAAACCAATCACCTCTCTCCTACTAGCATTAACAAATTTGCTACATTCGGGTTCAGCTAATCTAAGTGGATGTGTAGTGTGTGTATGAAACTTCCTGCCATAAACCTTACATAAGGTAGACAAGAGGTACATGTAATCATTTACTAGATGCTATCTAACATGGATGTTGCAAAGGAGTGTGACAACCACAAAATTTTAATGGTTAAAGATCACACACCTAGTCTGGGATGCGCAAAGCCACGCATTTTTATTCCAAGATGAAACATTGTGAAGTTTTTATTTGCATATGTACAAACTCAAGAAAGAAAATGAAACAATGGTGGGAATTATGAATGCATGCTTATTCTACCTATCCCCCCTACTTATTCATAGGAAAAGAAAGTAAGACAGAAAATTACCTGATAAAAGAAATCTCTACACTTGGGTTGCCTCCCAAGAAGCGCTAAGTTTATTTCGTCTTCAGCCGGACGCAATTAGGCTTCGTTTGGCTCAGGTAGCTTGGTAGAATCCGTTTTTAAGAAAAGTGGGCTTTCGACGAAATGTTTTAACCTCTGCCCATTAACAGTGAATGATTGTCCAGTTTTAGGATCGAGAATAATGACAGCACCATTGTCATAAGATCTGACAACAATGTAAGGACCATCCCATCGGGACTTCAATTTTCCATGAAGCCTAGAATTGAATACCCGACCTTATCATGCACTTTGAAAAATTTTCTGTGAATTTTCAAGACTTCAATTAGTTTCTTCTCATGCCCTTCATCAAGATCGCTAGCAATTATGATGGGCCAAGTCTCGTTCTCTCCTAGAAAGATGTATTTTAAATTAGCAGGGAGTGGTTTTAGCTCAACCTTAGGAGGACACTCAGATGGATTTGATGGATCACTATTTTGAAATAAGGAATTAAATTGTCCTTCCTCTCCTCAAACCCTAGAGCACAGGGTTGGTCTACTGCTTTTTCCTCACAAGATTCTTCCAAGAGTTCTTCATTATCAGTTGATTTGTTTTCAGATTTGGCTTTAAAACTTCAGAAAAATGGACTCTTGGAATGTAATGACTTGGGTCTTCATTTATTTTGATTATGTCTAGAGGCTCTTCAAATATTTTCTCTTTTTCCTTGAATTTTTCAACATTCTCTTCAACCTCTTCTTCAATTTCATTCTCAGTTTCATTTTCCTTATCCTCATGCAATGTTGACATGTGTGAGTGAGGATTTGTTATGATGTTTTCACTTCTTAAAGTAGACACTGTTTCCATATTTTCCACTTGGGGGGCCCTAGCTTGGGCAGAATGATGGTCCTGTTGTATAAGTTGATTTTGAATTTGTGGTGCTGAAATGTTTTGGACAAAAGTTTGATGTGGGTTTTGTGGTAGAGGTGCATTTGGTCTGACAGGTGGTCTGTACCCCTGACCTTGATAGTATTGCTGGTCCTGATAAAATCCAGAAGAGTTGTTCCTTGGGTTTGTTATAGTTTGACTTGGTAACTGACCCAATTCCTCCCTACACACCTCAGCAATCTGAGACTCTATTCTATCCAAATTTTTCTGAATATTTTGCTTCTGATTTTGATATTGATTTTGTTGTTCTTGCACAGTTTGGCAAAGAGTCATCATCATGTTTTGAAGTTGATTCATTTTATCTTCCCAATTGGGCTGAAAAGATGGTGGTTGATTGTATGAAGTTTGCTGAAAATTGGTATAAGCAAATTGATGGAAGTTTTGATTTCCATTGAATTGTGGAGGTGAAATAAAAAGATTGGTCAAATCCTGAATTCTGATTGGGATAGGATTGACCATACATAGATTGCTTGAAAGAAGTTTGAGACACTTCTTCATATTGATTTCTCCGAGAAAAGTTTGAGTGGTTTCTCCAACCAGGATTGTATGTGTTAGAATATGGATCATGAGGGGGTTGGTAGAAACCTTGGAAAGTTTGGATTGTTCTTGATAGGCCATGGGTTGAAAGAATCTCTCAATCGATAGGTTGAGCCAAATCTAAGTCCAGAGAATGTCTACCAAGCATGCACAGATGAAAAAGCCCTCTATTTATGATTTTTAAAATTTTAAGATTTTTATTGACTTTTGATGAATTTTTTAAACAAACACAAACAAACAAACACTTTCAAATCAAATTAACCTAGACACTAAGTGTTCCTTGGACTTATGTTATTTTCTCAAAATCAGATTTATGCTTGCTTAAATCCAATTCTAACTCTTCTTGTACTGGCCAGGTAAGAGGTGGAGTAGAGGGAGGCCCCCCTTGCTTTCGCAAGGACCCAATTAAATAACCTCTAACTCACTTAAGCGTAAGCTTTTTAACCTCTAATCCTAGACACTAGACTTAAAGAGAAGTTTTGAATTCAAGAAAGGATAAATCTAATGATGAACCCTAGGGCCAAGTCTACTGGTTTTTATTGAAAGTTTAGGACAATGCAAGAATGTGAATTTTTTGTGATTTTTGGGCAAAGGAAAGGGTGATGAAATCCCTACCTTATCTTTTTATTCTAATGGGTAAAACCCTTAAGCAATCCCATTTAAAAATGTGAAGTGCACAGATCAATGTAAACAATGGTTTTCTAATGCTAAGACTAATGCATGAAATGAGAGAGAGAAATCTTACCTTCCTCCGCACTCTTCAATGCAAGAACAAAATGAATTCAAATGACAATTAAAGTGATGAATGTCCTAAAACATGGGATCCTAATCTTGAGAAATGAAATTTTTATTTACAAACAAACGGCTAACATGAAAGAGCGATTTGGAAATTTTTTAGATTTTAGAATTTTTTTAATTTTTATTAGTTTTTTTTGAATTATATGAAATTTAACTAAGAAAATATAAGTGGTACTATAGACTAATATCAAACCAATCAAACCACCAAAAGTCCATTATTACATGCCAACGTGAAAGAAATCTTTGTACATGCACAGAGAATACATCAAAGCCTCACTACAAAGTTCACTCACACTCTTTCTATCTAAAATTCGGAATTGAAATCAATAAAAAAATTTCAGCAAGCTCTCCTCCTCCAATGGGCCTCAAATGCCAAGCCCAAATCTCCAAGTCCCTCTTTTTGCAAATCTGAAATGAAAACCAACTCACAAGTCAATGAAAGGCCCAATGTAAATGAAATCAAATTAAAGCAAATCTAAATCAAACTCTAATGCCTCCCCGGCAACGGCGCCAAGATGAAGCGCGCGACATTGTTGACTGTGCATTTTCGTTGTCCAGAGTTCCTCGCACAAGTCAACATGCGCACTTCCTCTAAACTGTCTCACAGAATTAAAATAGTAAAAAGGAACTAGCACAATGGTGAGAACATGTCATATCCACAGAGAGGCAGAATAGAGCTCGAATTAACTACCTTGACTTGAAATCTCTATCGACGATGTATTAAAAGTGAATGTGTAAAGAATACCGATCAATACCTCACACTTGACAGATCAAATTAATGAAAGAACCAGCTTAATTGAAATGGAAAGATACTTGGTATCAATGTACCCTCACAGCTCGAGGGAATTGCACAGAACTATTAATCTCAGAAATTGCGCAAAAGAAAGGAACTGTCAACTAATCACACCTTAGATGAACGAAAATTCAGATGAGCTGAACTGAATGCCTCTGGATTGAATTCTAGAACAGAAAAGAAATGGAAAATCTTTCACAGAACATAGATGAATTGCACGATTTACACAAAAGAAATGAATAATTAAACTCCACTAGATCGAACTATCCCAATTCAACCATTAAACTAAGAGCAGAAGAGATGAACAAATGCATTGGATCCAACCATATAACCATAGAAGAAATGGACAAATCACATAGATAAAATGGAAATTCAGAAGAATTGAAAGCAAACACCACTTGATTGAATTATTCTAAACATAGATGAAATGGAAATTAAATGTAAACAACACACTGGACCGAACTATCTAACACAGCAGAAATAACCAACAATTGCAGAAAGAAGAAATTAACACCACTGAATCAATCTTTCCACACCAACCTCACAGCTCTCACAATAGTCGAACTCTCATAATAGATTTGAACTCGGATTCCAAACATCAGAAGCAAACTTCAGAGAATTGTTCCTATCTCCGGGTACCCAGAACAAGCCAAAGATGGATTCCCTGGGTTGCTCTGGACCCTTCTCCCCAACGCAAAGAAATGGAAAAACAAGCAGATCCGCAGTGCAGAAGAAGAACCTCCAGATCTCTCTCTAGATCAAAACTCTCCAACACAACCTTCTCAAACACAAGCAATGGAAAGAACAAATTAAACGCAGAAGAAAAATGGAACAATAAACTCTCCTGGAACCGCACTGGAACCAGAAAGAAATATATTCCCAAAAATTCGAGCTCTCCTATAGATGCTGAAGAAAGGAAATGACAGAAACAAGAAAAAAAAAAAAAAACAAGAACTCTTCTCTAATTGAACTGGAGAAATCTTACATGCTCTGCATATGGAAGAACAGGAAAAGTAAACTAAAATTTCTCAAAAATTCCTAATGGCCGAACCAGCCCCTAAGAACTGAATACAGGAAGATTTTACAGAAAAAACTAAAAAAACTAAAACTCCGAACCAGGGAACCCCAAACATTCAATGCTCTACTCTGCTCAAACAAGAAGATACAGAAGAAAATTGCAGAAAGAAAACCTAAAAATTCCTCCCAGCCAACCAAGGAACTCTCCTAAGAACAACCGGAAGAACAGAAAAATAAAAGCTAAAAAATTCTCCGAACCCCCTGGCGAAGAGGACCTTGGGGTCTTCTTATAGGCGCCCGGGCTCCTGGATCGCTGCACCAGGATCGCCACCTCAGCACACCATCTAGTCACCTAGCCAGCTTCCACTTCGCGCAGCGCTCCTGCATCCGGATCCGTGCACACACAGCCGCCCAGCTCGCGGCCTTTGCATCTGCTAGCCTCCGTCGCGCACGGGGCTAACCGCCATCTGCTGCTTCGCACGGCTGCTGCGCACGAACCGCCTTCACATCTGACCCAGTTCCGCACCGGATCGTCGCCTCATCTGGCCACAGCCGCGCCATCTCCTGCATCGCACCAGAGCCAGCTGCACTGGCCAACCTCCATCGCCCGCGCTCCAGCCGCTTGCAGCCGCAGGCCCCATCTGCAGGTTGCCGCGCCCTCAAAGACCATCGCCCAGCTGCTTGACCTGGCCGCTCACACACCCTGGCCGCCTCATCTTCTACATGGCAGCCATCGCCTTGGTCACAGCCTCCAGTGGCACACACCCACAGCTCAGCACCATCTCGCCCAAGCCGCCTGAGCCTGGTTCTGCTCGCCCCCTTCCTGCTCTGCACGGGCGCAAGCCCTGGTCGCTCCCAGGTCCAGCCGCCTCCAGCCGCACAGCCCTGGCCTTCACAAGCCCCAAATCGCCGAACACCAGAGGCTTCCAAGCGACCTGTTAAGAAGAAAAAAAATTGTGCATGACCTATTCTATGAAGAAAAGCATAAGGGACCTATGGGGCATGTGCGTGTTGGAATTGGGTAGGGTGAGGTATTATTTATTTAATGAGATGGGAGGTATTAAAATTGATTTAATGAGATTGGGTGAGTATTAAAATGTGGTGAAATGTTTAAAAATGTTTATTTATTTAATGGGTTTTGGGTGGGGGTGTGTGGTATGATGGTGAGATGAGATTAAAAAATATGTAATGGTCATATGGGGAGGGGGTATGTGTCATGATTACATTGGGTGAATCAAATTTTTTTTTATACACTAATATTTAGAAGAATTAAAAGATATTTAAAGTGATAAAAAATTATTTATATACAGTGTAAAGAAACATAAACTATTCAAAATTTATGATTTTTATTAAATGAGACTTTAACCATGTGTTCAACTCGAGAATTTAACTAATATGTTTTAAATTTTATTTTGGACGAAATGAAAATTAAAATCAACATACACTTTATTTACAGACAAAGACTGTCTAAACTTAACTATATGCATGAATTTTAACACTAAAAATTTTGTAATTATCATAAACGTTGTTCATTTGCATGGTGTAGTTAATGTGTACATTGTACTTCGTACATTGCATGTACATAAAGAGTGCAAGTATGGTAGGTGTGTTAGTAATGTATATTGTAATTCTATATTCCTCATGAATAACATGCATGTATTTTTATGATAATTAGGTGAGAATAAGCAATTAGCTAAATTGTGCATACAGTGTTTATTAAAAGTCCCATGCATATAGTACTTAAGTAATGTGTGCAAGTTAGTCTAATTACCGGTGTGCGTGTTATTGTATCTATCTATTTCGTGCATAATGTACATAAGTATGTTACATCTGTGTGTGTATGCTATATATATATGCCAAATCAAGTGAGTGCAAGCAAGAACTATTTTATTGAATAGATTATTCCTAGCTAACTTAATTCATATTGCCTCCTAACGATTTTGAAACCCACGCAATTCTTGTCACTTTATTTTGCCGCATGTTGAGCCATACTTATGTAAAACATCACGTACGCGTAGGTAGATATCTACGTACGTATTAGCTAGTTGTGCTTATGTATGCATGTGAATAATTATATGGTAAATATGGTTTGAATGCATGGTGTGATAGTGTGTATACTATGTTACATACATTGTATGTATATATGTATAAGTTGAACATGATTTCTGCATGATTTTAAGTTCTGGCGGAAGGGCCAATCGGCGTCAACATGGGTGGATGTCCATGAGTTGTCGGCATCCATATCGATGGACGCCAAGCCTTAAGTAGCCGTCCATATAGGTGGACGTTTACTTCTCTAACCTGCATTCGCAGCAGACTCGAAATTCCGGGACAAGCAACCCCAGCCATTGGGGAGCTGTCCCCAACGGCTGAGAAGCCTCACATCACCATCTGCGTGAAAGGAGAGGCCTCTCTCCTTTAAACAAACCACTCCTTGCAACCCCAAGAGCTCTCTTGGGGCTCTTTGCAAAGAGGAGAGAAGAAAACCCTAGCTATGGAGAGCAAGAGAAGACCTGAAATTAGTGGCCTTTCATCCGTCGACTGGAGGTGCAAACCAAGGAGTTACAGTTGGGGGACAACCCATGCATCCAAGAAGAGATCCCAACCCCGAGGTGCCATCTACATCGACAGGGGAAAGAGGATCAAAGGAGTTTCTGAGCACCTTTTGGCAAGGCCGAGAAGGGCTTCATCAACATATTCAGATATTTGTACAATTTTTAGAAGGCAAGTAACCTATAGATCTCAATCCTATACATGTGCCCTAGGTCCCAGCATTTTTCTGGATTTTTCCTCGCGTCCTGGATCCCCCCATTCTCCTTGTGTTGGAGCTCGGGTCTGTGTTTTGCACAGACCTGAACTTGACGGCGAAATCCATTGCCGTCGAGATCTTAGCTTGGGGGCCAACGATATTGCCGTTAAAGTGCTATTAGAGTCCAGACTATGCCGTTAAGCTCTTCAGGGAAGAACAGTGAACTGTTCTCCCTTCTATATGATTAATTTCCGAAGTGTTTCGAATGAGGATATATGTAATCATATAGTTATGTAAAATAGACCATGGGATGCATGTGATATTTTCTGTGCTTTTTTGGTGAATGGCATGGATTGTTAAACTTATTGAAATACATGTTGGAAAATGGATTTTTGCATGTTCTCCCATTGTTTACATGATCCCTGAGGAATGGAATGCCCTAGATTTTTCTAAATCATGTGTATACGTATCAGTACATGCCCTGAAATTTTGAGAATTTTTCCATGACTGTGGGATTTACTGAAATTTCTGTTTTGGAAATAGAAGACATGCGTAGAATTTGTAAAAATTTACGGTAAATTGTATATTGTGCAATAAATACGGGGAAAATTCCTGTGATGATGAGTATGTTAGGATCGGGTTGTGAACTGTTAAACCTGATGTTCGGGTTATGTTCCATGTTAAATTGAATTATGAATAGCATGAAACTGAATGTTTTATTTCTGTAAATGTAATATGATTCAGAAAAAAATGAAATTTGCATGGTGATTATAAACCTGAATGTGTCTGTGGTTAAAATCTCATGTTATTTGGATAATAGTAAGTATTGTTATGAATTTTAATGAGAAAACGACTATGTGAGCATGTTAATTGTGATTCGATGTGATTCAATAAATTTCAGTATGATTAAATCTATATATTAGATTATTTGGCAGTTGCAATAGTAAGGTCAAAATCAGTAAATGAAAAGCTTATGTGTGTATAAAATGGTTAAATGTGACAAGAGAAATAATGGTGCCCATAAGACACTGCCACCTTAGATGCTTGGAGCTGTACTGTAGTAGTGTCCTACAGGAAAGCTCAATATGATATGTGATACCCTAGAGAAGGGTGTTGATAAAGTGTATACCCTGGCAAAGAGTCTGTGGAATCCTGGAGGTGGACAAGTTCCACTGGTAATGGGGGAAGGGCTTTCCCCAGTTTCTGCAGGAACTAAGACTTATCACTGTGCCGGTGATTAAGTACGTGAATGCGAATGTGTGTGTTATATGATCGTCTAATGGTGGTTTGGGCTGTGTCTTGGCATTATATGAAAATAAGCATAAGTGTGATGTGAAAAGTGATATGTGTTCATAGCACAAGGTATGTGCAAGATATGTGTAAATGTGGCACATGTATGTGCAAAAGTGAAATGATAAGAAGTGTGTGAATGTGAAAGAGGAAATAATAGGAAATGTGTGTAAGTATTGTGTGATAAAACCAAAAGTGAGTGTATGTGAAAGCCAAGGTTAATCATATGGTTGTATGTAATGAGAAATAGTATAAGTGTAAATGACCATAGTGTTAATTGACATTTTGTTTATTGATGTGTATGAATGTGTGTGTGTATGTGTTGATGTACAAATTGTCAAATGCTAAAAGTGATGTTACTATTAGTACCCAAAATGTAAGTATGTGCCTTCATATTCATGAAATTTGAATTATTGGATGTACATGTGCTTAGTATTATGTTGTGTAGTTAAAAGTGATCCCTATGCAAAGGTAATATGAATGTGATAAAATTGTATAAAAATCAGCAAGCTAAATGTGAAGTAAAGTGTTATGATTGCATGCAAAGTGGGCTAGAAATCATGCTAGGAGTGCTACCTATCTTGTATATGTTTCCATAGGTAGTTGTGCAAACTTTACAATGACTTGGATAAAGTATGAAAACGTGTGAGGTGTATTTTACTTATGTTAATGACACCATGATGTTAGTGATCTTGTTTAGATTTTAGTTTTGCATTTGTTAGGATAGTCATTAATGAAATTCCATGTGAAGTTATTTAGGTTATGGCTTGATCATGTATGATATTAACTGCTGAAATTTTATTGTGTTAATTGATAAAAAGCAGGTATGTATTGAATCTTAAGTTACTTGCTGAGTCTATTGTGTAGACTCACTCTTGCTAAACATTTCAGGAAATTAGCAGCGGAGAAGCTAGCAAGATTTGAAGTGGGAGTGGACTAAGTGATTAAAGACTTGTAATTTATCTTTCATAGTATGTAATGCTACAATTAAAATTTGAATTTTGATTAAATGTACTTGGAGTCGGCTATGTATTTGGAAAATATTGCACTTATGTTATCTCTTGTTGAACTATACAGACTGTGGTATGTGGATTTAAAAGTGATAGAATAAGATTTATTTAAATTCCGTTGCATTATTGAATTCTATTTGTGTATATCTCAGCTCACTTGTTACTTGTTGGGGTATTCTCCACTGTAGCGGCTTGCTCTCATCCGATGTGGGTTGGTATAACCGTACCGGGTGGAAGTGGGTCGTTGCAGTAGGGCGTGTGTTTTAACGTGGTGCCCACGAGCTAATTGCATTTGGTTAACAGTGCACTACCAAAGCCATGCATGAAAAGACAACTAGGTCGGCAGTAAGAAGGGAAGAAAACTTTGAGATAAGCTTGGTATGGGTTATCGAGGAGTTGGGTTAGACTTCCTCCTTTGGCACAGCTGTCAGAAGATTCAGTCTCGTTAAGCACTGGGGCTTTTGATTATTTTGGAATCTTGAGTGATGACCATTTGATTGTAGGGACATGCGTACGACCGGGTCCATTTGGATCTCTGCGGGGACTTTGCCACTCTTTTTCCATGCCCTATTGACTTGATTTGTTTTTTTTTTTGTTTTTTTTTTTACATGCACACGGCCGGGTCCATTTGGATCTCCGCGGGGACTTTGCCACTCTTGACATGCATTTGACTTGATTTTTTATTGGTCATTTGATTTTCCCATTTTTGGGACGTCTTCTTATGACGGAGGTGCTTGGGTTGGTTGCCTTGCCCAGACTGCCTCTGCCACCCCATATTTTGGCCGATTAAGAGGAGAAACAGACATTTTGTTGCCTTTCAGGCATGGCTGTGCGTGACGGTGTCTACCAGGAGCAATCGGCTTGGGGCGCCGTGGAGTGTGTGCAAGTGCCCATGCTAAGGGCAAACCTTAATGACCCAAGAGGGAATTTTGGAATTCTGGAGTGGAATTCTTATAACAGAAATGCTGCGACGGCATGGCAATGCTGATATTCATATTTTTGGATTTTTGATATTGCTAAAATATAGTAAAATTTTAACATAAGATTTTTTTTTCGAAAGGTAAAAGGGGACGAATGCCCTACGTTGGGGCGAGACTCAGGGTTACAAGAATTTACATTTTTTATTTGGAAATTAAAAAGACATGTGGGGCTAAAGCCCGAAAACAATGCGAGAAGGGTCAAAGGACCCGATTAAAGGCGACGAGGAGAGAGTGGAGGAAAGATTTTGGAGACTCTGGCAGGGCCGGAGGGATTGGAGAAGAAGGAGGGCGTGGTGCCCTGAAAGAAGAAGAGAATCCCGGGGACCGGAGAAGAGAAAGGAAAAGGCGGGCCGCGAGGGGACAAAAAGGAGGGTGCGCACGTGGGGCGCGAGATGAGAGGTGCCACGTGGGCACAAGAGGGAGTTTGCCACGTGGGGCACGGGATGGAGATGTGCCGCGTGGTGCACGGGATGGAGGTGTGCCACGTGGGGCACGGAAGGGAGATGTGCCAGGCATGGTACAACGGGAAGATGTGCCACGAGGGCACGTAAGGAAGAGTAAGGAGTACAAAAGGGGGCGCGATGCCCGGTATAAGAAGACGGATTATAAAAAAGATGAAAGTAAAATGCCTCCCATGGGGAGGGAATGTGGAGAACCCACAGGAAGGTGCTGAGAAGCAAAAAAGACGATTCAAAAGAAGAGGGAGATGAAGGTCCCCTGGCCTTTTGCCTTGCCCACATTTTGGCTTTTGCTTGGGGCCGACATTCTGACCCTCAGATACTTCCTCATAAAATGTGCCCAGCGGGCAGATGGTCTTGCTCTTCTCCGAGGGCGAGCGGCTCTCATTGATTGGGGGATTGTTGACTTCCGTCGGGGTTTTAAATGACAGTGGAACTCCCTTGGAATGTAGTGCGATGAAATGGTGGGGAGTTCCACCAGTAGAGTTGGAAGCAACAATGAGGGACCGTGCCCGAAATTGTATAATATGTGAATGGGAAGGGGCACGACTCCTTGAATATAGATTGTGCCAATGATTTGGCGTTGGAGTGTGTGAGCACAATCTGAGAAGCTGACCCCTTCACTAGAGTGGGAAGGTTCACAACAATGGTGTGAGGGGTCATGAGAGCTTGAAGGGAGAGATTTCCTATGAGTATTTGAAATAACCCTGTTGGCAATGGGTATGAGTGGCATAGATTAGAAGGCCTCTTGACGGCCCATGATTGAGGGGAGGATTCCTGCTCATGAATGTGCCTGGTATGGAAACAATGACCGGCATGCGAGGAATAAAATCTTGGATTTTAAAAAGCATGCCCGGTCCTGGGCTTCCTTCCGCTGACGCTTGAATCTCCTTAATGTTTGCACCCGCTCCGTTTGGATGGGGGTGGATACGGTGGGTGTAATGGAGGTTGTACGGCCTATGGAGGCGCGATAGGTATGAAGGGGAAGATTGCTCGGTTGGGTTCCAATGGTGTTGGGGGGGGGTTTTGGCATATTGGGGTAACGATTGGTGTAATGGTGGGTGGGGCTTAATTATGGAAGGTTTAATGACAATGGAGGTAATGTGGGAGGGTAGGTAAATGGCATACGAACATGACCTGGGAAGTTCATCCATAACACCAAGTGGTTTCGCAGATGGGTTGGGCGGTGGCAACTTCGGCCCGAGCAACTGGCTGCGGGTGGGGGTGGAGGTTGTTGTGGTGGAGGTACGAGAATCGGCATGGGAGCCGGAGCAGGTGCAACGTAGGGCATGAGAGCTTCTTCTTGAATGGGGCATCGTAGGGCCCAATTGGAGGTTGTTGAGTTCGAGGAGGACGAATCATGGACGCCTGGGCGAAGGCATGTTGTGGTAAATGGTTGTTTGTGGAGGTATACATGGGGTGTATGTTGTATGTGGTGAGTGGATGGTGGATGGCATCCACTGATCCGTTCTTTCTTTCTCATTTATTTGATTAAACAGCTCTGCGATCGGGGAGTCCATTAAATGGGCTTGAATGTAACGTCCCGCTCGTAGAGCTCTTCCATCGTTTCGATTTGGTTCATGGCCAGGATGTGTCTGACCTCGGAGTAGAGTTGGAAATGATTATTTTAACTTGCTCTGACTCCAAGAGCTCATGCTGTATTCTCGTGGCCATTAACCTCCAACGGTCAGCAATTGTACAAAGGGCCGTCGGCCCATCTTCTCGGATGCTAATCCGTGATAGATAGATAAGGGCTGACGCAGTCTTTGTACCTCTGAAGGAATTTTTTGTGCAGGGGGCGGAAGTCTCCTGCCTCACTAGGTTCTAGGAAGTAGAACCATTCGAGTGTAGGGCCATCAAGGGATTTTCTAAATAATATGCCAAGGTAATGGGGTCTTACTGCCAACGCGAAGACTCATAGGACCTCCTGGACATGAGGTAGGGGTTACCCGTGCCATTGTAATCGGTATGTTGGCATCTCCGAAGGATGTATATAAATTGAGGAGAGCCGCATGGCGGCAACGGGTCACCTGTGGAATTTGAAAGCTTATTTATTTGATTCTCCAAAATTTCAATTTCTAGAGAAGAGCACTTTGGATTGGAGTAGCTGCTACTGGGCATGTGAGGGAGTACATAGGGGTGGCCTTGAATTAATGGGCCTTCCCAAGGGGCTGTCTGTTCGGACCGGAGCACGGGAGTGCAAATGGCCAAGGGGGCCGAGGTGATGAGGAATGTACAGGGGCATGCGGCGAAGTCGCTGGAATGTACAAATGGGTGGCCTGGGAGACGGAGAGGGAGAGGAGAAGAAGAGGAAGTCACACCCTCACTAAGATTGGATCAAATTTAGTTGTTGAGGGGTGAGTTGATCGTGTTGGGGAATCGTCCTCCCGATCGAAGCCTCTCTCACACAACTCCCACGTAGAGTTTGGAGAAGAGATGGAAGAAGGAGAGAAGAAACACATAGACACTAGATTTTACGTGTTTCGGAGGCGAGAGCCTTCCTACGTCCACGGCCACAGCAGCTTTCAATACTACAACCAGAGCACCATACAAAGAGAATACCCCCCTTTAATACTGGGAGTTAGGGCGCCATAATCGAGATTCACATGGACAAAAAAGCCCCTAACTCAGAACCGCCTCAAACTACAAGTCTCCTGACCTGAAAGGGAAGTCAAATGCCACATTCAACTGCAGACAGTTCCCACTGCATAAGTCGAATGCTACATTCGACTGCTGACTTCAACTGATGCATCCGACTGATGCATTCCACTGCTGCGTCGAATGCTTCACTTCTGACTGCGACTGCATAAGTCGAATGCAGTGTTCGACTGCTTCACTTCTGTAAGCCAAGATCTTCTAGAGAGTTCGGCTCCACATTCTAACAGATCGAGCGCATGCAGGACAGTTTAAACTGTTGGATCTTTGTGGGGGGAGGCTCTCGTCGGGTTTTGATTGGAGCGAGTATGGAGGGACATCAGATTGGCTAGTGCGCGGTGTGTGCACATAACCATAGGAGGTGGAAGGTTGTCCCTCACGGTGGTGAAATGGACGGACATGGGATTGGAAAGATTGGACGCTTGAATTATCCTCATAGTCCTCATATAAAAATCGGCATGATAATATTGGTCCATTTTAACAAGGCAAGCAGACAAACAGTTGAATAAGATTAATCAATCAAAGATGGCTCAAACAAGTTAGAATGCTTAGCGCTTGTTTTAGGAGTTTCACAATTAATTAATGATTGAAAAATATTGTGTCACTCCAAGTGAGATCCTAGTTGGGTAGAAGATGTATACTTCGGGGTACAACTAAGCTCACCCCTCACCACGCAATGGGATAGCTAACCCGGGTCAACGAAGTGGTACCGCCAGCTCGGTCTACCGTGAGGGAATCCACGGGGTACGGAGTCTTACAGGGTTCCGGGAGAAGGTTCGCTAGTCCAAAGGGACGGAATGCCCAATGGAGAGCTTGCCTTCACCGAAGGGTGTGTGGAGCCTAGGATATGAGGGAAGGAGGTCCCTCGACCGATGCGATATGCCCTGTATGCAACAGTTTATAGAAAAAATGGCAGAAGGGGTGCGTTTCTGTCAGCACTATGAATTACGGCAGGAGAGCCGCCGCGACTACAGAATCGCGTCCAGTCACCTGGACGCAGAACTGAGAGCCCCAGAAGGCTATCAGTGCCACGGTTGGTCCCTGTGGATGGACTGCTGGCAGAGAACGCGTCGGCCTTTGCCGCCTGGACAAGAACGTGTTGGTCTGTGCCAGCGCGACAAGAAAAGTATAATGCGTCTGGGCAGGCGGACGCGTTACAAAATCCTGAATCGCGACCACTGAGTGGGACGTGATTCCAAATAGGCGCCCAAAAACAAAAACGAAAGCAGTAAAAAGCAGTAACAGGAAAGATGTGCAGAAAATAGGATTAGAATACAAAGAAGCATCAGCCTTAGCCGCCGCGACAAGGGAGATGCGTCGGCTATGGTCGCCGCGACAAGGCAGCTGAACGCGTCATCTTTAGCCGCCGCACAGCAAGCCGAATTGCGTCCGTACAGGGGACACGTTATGAACACGTCCTCTGGTTTGGACGCGGTTCCAACAGCCACCCGAGGACAGAAGAAAGTTGGAGATTTGTAAAAAGGACGAAAAAAATAAAAACTATAGCATGCAACACATGTATCAAGTAGGAAAGAAAGAGAGTGCCACGTGGGCCGAAGGAGGAGGTAATCAAAAGGGAAAACGCAAAAGAGGTCCCACCGTGATCGCCATTTTGTAGACACCGCCGACGGATGACGTGCGCTGGTCCACAAGAGGGATATAGATGAGGGTAGGTGGGGTGATCGTGATCGCCAGGTACGCGAGGGTACCGAATGGATGCACGCGCGAGGGGTGCAGATGGGGATATGATCACATATGTACATTTTTAGCGGGGAGATTGCGCGGGGATGATGTGGGTCCTTTCTTCCTCTACGAACACAGCCCGCCGTGGTAGAGGGCGTTTTCCTCGTTTGATTACCTTGACAAAAAGACAAAGAAAATAGGGGGATTAGCCAAATAAGACGTGTAGTATCGAATCCCGAATGAATAAATGAAATGAATAAAATGGGGAGGACTCACCGGGTGGAGGTTTTTAACCCCTAAGAATGTATTGTGTGTGGTGTGTGCATGCATGTGTGTATGTAAAAAGGAGTAAAAGGGCCACGTGGGGCCCATAGGAGATGAAGAATATAAAGAGCCACGTGGGGCCCAGAGGAAGTGGAAATGCAAATAAAAGGGAGAAAGAAGGGGAGGGGTGCTTCCTCAATATGAACGCGCGGGCAGCGTTTCTGGTTGGACAGATGGAGAAGAGGAGGGAGACGCTCCCGCTTTGTTCCGCTCCGCATGAAGAAGACGATGGCTCCGGCTCCGGACTCCGAGGAAGGACGGCGTGGATTGGCGCGAGGTAGAAGATCCTCCTGGGCCGGAGTCGAGGCAGGGATTCGGCAGGGCTTCGCCGCTTCGTGGAACCCCCCCCCCCCCCCTACAAATGACTCTCAGGGGTCAATTTATAGAGGTGAAATCTTTGAATCGCGTTGGGTACAACCGCCATGACAAGAAGCCTGAATCGCGTCTGGGCGGCCGGTCGCGACTTGAATTACGTCAGAAGAGGGGGCCGCGACTGGATTGGATTGTGTCCGTGTGGCAGGCCACGATTCACTAGGTCAAATTGATGAGACAGGCGCATGATTGCTGCCATTTCTTCTGAATCGCATCCTGTCAGGGCGCCGCGACGATAAGGATATGAATCGCGTCTGCCACGACTGCCGCGACTTGAAACGCGGCGGCCATGGCCAATGCGATTACCTTAGGGGCAATTCCGAGGCAATCGGCTCATAAATGCACTGTCTACTAATGGGGAATTATGATTTGACCTTTTAAATCGTGTTTGCTGACAAGGACGCGATTACAAGATTTTCTCATGATTGCGGGCCTACGCGCGATGACTTTCTGGGCCATAGCCTTTTTGACTTTCAAATCGCATCCATCGGATTGGACGCAATTCGCTTTAGGCACGTGCTGATAAACGCGTCCGGCATGCACGACGCAACGTTCATGGTTGCGCCCTACACGACCGTCGCGTTAAAGTTGCGCCCCCTGAAGCCGTCGTGTTAAGGTTGCCCTTTTGGAGCTGTCGTGATAAGGTCCTGAAATCGCGTCCACCATCCCAAACGCCTTTCATAATGTGGCTGCCATACCCGTCGTGATATGGAATTGATGCCTATAATTTCCGAGGGGCCATGGAATGGAGGGGAAGCACCAGGGGAAGAATGGGTGATCCAGAATGATTGGAAAAACTACTCTTGCAAGGCAAAAAGAGGCCATCTGTGGCACTATGGTGCAATATGATATTTGCCCGCGGTGGAGCCGAATTCGCTTGTCTACATCAAGTAGAGAAGGAGAGAGTACGACAGTAGTCACTCAATAACGGACAATAACAGTTCGTAACAGTCAATGGCAGTACAGTAACATGCAGTATGACTGAATAACAGACTAACAGTGTCATGCTCCGCCAATTTAGCAGCGGAATAAATTAGGGAGGCTGAACAACGTGTATGTTAACCGTAAATTGCGCATACAGTCGCAAATATCAGAGCAAACTAATGAACAATAATTAAAAACTTCTTATTTTATTGATAAACCACCTAACTATTACAAACCACTAATTCTGAGCTAGACATAGGGCTCAATACAATCATCACTTTAGAAAAGATAACTATGCAAATATCTAACAAAACTCTAAGGTACTAAGGTCATTCATCGCTATGACTCCTGGTCGCTCATCACTCCAGTCCATTCCCGTTGGTGTGTGTAGGGTCATCATCCGACTTACTTGAAACACATACAACAATAGCACAGGGTGAGCGATAACGCTCAGTAGGACTTAATATCTCATGTAAACAAGCTTGCTTTAGATAATTAATGTCTTAAAAGGCAGGATGTAACGACCCGACCCTCCAGACCCTCACCAGGGCCCAAAGTTCGCGTCACCACCCACGGATCCGAAGACCCAGAAGGGTTATAATTAATAGTCTAGTGAGATATGTACTGAATTCCAATAACTATAACAATCTATACAATATACAAATCTGTACAACGCGTCCGAAACAAAAGCACAGGTACCAGAAGAAAGGTGTAGTCCCTAAGGGGCATACCCCGAGGACTTGCAAAGCACAACTCTCAGTTCACTCGGCTACAAGAGCTCACAACGCTCGCTCTCACTGCTGCTGACAACAACACGCGCCACAACCGCCTCTGCAACTCGTCCGACACAGAGCTCCCGCGACGATGAGCCCCTAGCTGAAGAAGTAGGGGGGGTGAGCCTCGCGAACAAGGCCCAGTAGGGATTACTAGTCCCTCACCGGCCAGAGCAGCAGGAACTCCGAAAATAGGAACACACTAGAAAGCTGTAAAACTAGTAACACATGCAGCAGGGTACTACTAAGCACGGAAGAGAACAGCGCAACGCCACAACCACCAACCGAGGTCGGGCCACACACACGACTCCCGCAGAAACCCCGAGTCGGGCACAGAGCGGAAGCAACCCTCGGCACACTTGCCGAGACCACGAAACAACCAAGTGAGAACGACGTCTCACCTCAAGAACGGCCACCTCAGACCTCCACGAGGTCGAGGGCCCACAAGCAGAACCACCCCGGACCCTGGACACACCACTAGGTCGGGAAACATACATGCCGGTGCCACTACGGACTGGCACCCAAGAACGGAACCATGGTACCGAGAGGAAACCGAGTGGGAATCACCTGAAGCACTGGTCTGCCCACAGCCAGACCAACGATGCCCACAGAGACTAAACACGGCCAGGCTGTAACAGCCGTGCAGCTCGGGCAACAAGGAACACTCGGAACATTGCGAGGAAATGCCATCACAGCAACAGCAACCAAGCCACCGCCGCTAGCAGCCAACTGGGGACCCGCGTCCACACGCTCTGCTTGCTAGCCTAGCTCCTGCCTCCACCCCCGTGAAGGGCGAAACCGAGCCGCCACAGAAACGCACAACGCACACAACACCGCAGCCTAGCCAAGCTGCGGCCTCATACCTGACACCACTACGTGGCTCCAGAACCAACGCAGAGAGAGGCAGTGAGACAAGGGACTGTCTAGTCTACGCCAGGAAAGCACTCGAACCCCTCGGCGTCCCAGACCCAGACAAGAGAACTCTACAAACAACTCAACGCTGCTATCCAACCTCGTTTTCCACTCAGCTCTAGAGTCCACCCTGTCGGCTGCCAACTCGAGCACGCTCGTAGCCCGGAGTACTCCCTCAACAGGCTCCGAGGACGGGGGTCCCAGGCAACGGAGACAACCTCTGAATTGGACAAGCCCTCAAGTGTCAAGCACTGGACGAACAGGCAGGGCAGCACAACAAAACCACACCGAACCGCTGGCTTGTAACCGCGACAAGCCCAGTAGGCGAGAAACACGCAAAAACCCTCAACAGGGTGTCGGCTAAACAACCACGCAAGGAAAAAGTCGGAGCCTCATAACACTACCAGCCAATCACAGAAACACGTCGCTCTGCTAATAATCGATTGACCGCCAGTCAATCGATTATTGACAGACGAGACCCTCCACCACCACCTGGCCACGGGCCACGGACACGAAGGTGTCACCTTCAGTCGTTGAACGCCGGGAGGCAACCTGCCGCGTTCCCTTCTAGATGGTCCTAAGGGCAAGGCCGCCTTGGGGCACATGCCGACACACAACCGGGCCCACGGAAGCACCCGAGGCAACACAGATACTGTAGCGACCCAAGGCCGTCGCGACAACATCGCGACGGTGAAGGGCACCGCGACAGCCCTTGTTGCGACCGGGCAAGGCGTCGCGACAGCAACCCTGTCGCGACCCAGAAACGCGCCGCGACAGCAATCCTATCGCGATCGGGAAGCGCGGAGCGACAGCCTTATCGCGACCGCCAATCGTGTTGCGATAAGGTCGCGCCCGAGCGGGCCGACGCCTCCTCTGATGTCGCGACGCGCCGAGCCATCGCGACACCAGCAGAGAGGCAGACCAATGAGATCCTCAATCCCGGGCCGCCCACAAACCATACAAACACACCACAAGGGGGAGGGGAGCATGGGGAAAGCAGTAAAGCTAACTATAAACCCCGAGGGGCTCCCAATCCACCCGGATTGGGAAGGGCGCAAGAAATCCCTACCTTTCACGGAGAACGAACCCACGAGGGGCCCTTCACGTCGGTTGGCCACCTCCTCCTCGCTCCATGCACGCGCCACCCGACGCCGCCACGCCCCGCCGGCGCCACCAAGCCCCGATCGCCGGAGGGGAGCCTCCCCACCGCCGGAGAAGAGAGAAAAGGGAAGAAGAGGAGAGAGAGGGGGAAGGGGTAGCTGGCCTACGCCTTAAGCCCCTGGCACCTAGAACACGACGGCCCGCCCCGTTGCGTTATGAACCTTAACGCAACGGGTCAAGGACCGCGACCCGAACGCGCCCCCCAAGGGCACTGTGACAACGCGACAAGCGTACTGGCATACCTGCCCCTCTGACAGGCGTCAGACGACCGCACAGCGAAACACGACAAACGCTTTCGTGACCCGTTGACGGGAGCTACAAGAACGTGACGGGGAACCCGGGCGCGACAAGAACGCGACGCACAGACTCGCCGTGATGCGGATGACTGTCGCGTCGGGCACCCTCGATGTGACACCGATGCGTCGCCCAGCCTGGACGCGTCAGTGGCTAGTCATCCCAGATGCCGGATAGAAAGCGGGAAGCCGGGTCTTACATTCTACCCCCCTTAAAACAATTCGTCCTCGAAATTGGGACAAGCCCAGAAAATCCTGAGGCACGAAACAAAACACAGGGAGCAAACGCAAGACCAATGTGAATAAGCCACTAAGTCTCAACACGACTTTCACGTGGCAACAATCGCACCACCAAACACGCGCGGAACTCACGAAGCCGGAAAACCAACGGCTCACACAACGGGTTCCAAGCACACGGAGAGCACAGAATCAAAAACCCAACGGCTCACAACATGTTCCAACACTCTGGGAGCACCAAGCCAAGAAACCAATGGCTCACTCCAGCCGCACGTGGGGCGCCCAAACGGAACGACAATCCCACCGGTGCCGAGCGACGCCAAATTCGGCCCAAACAGCGGAAAACGCTAGCGAAAAATACACGGCTGTAGCCACCAACAAACCTCACTGTTGGGACCAACCGATCAGCAACCCACTCTGTCGCTAGCAAGACCCGACAGAGGATGCAGTTGCCGACATCAACACAAGAAACACCGTCAGCAACTCACTCTATCGCCAGCAAAACCCGACAGAGTACACCGTTGCTGACAACCACAAAAGAACCACTTGAGAGTCAAGCACGACACTCAGGGAACGGCCTCACGCTACTAGCAGCCGTTAGCACCGGTCACCAGCCCAACGAGAAAACCATGCGAGCGACAAGAACCAGAGCAACACACGCTCGAGGGGGATCCGCAACACACGGAACAACCTCCACTGTCACCACTAGGTCTCACTCAGACCTTCCTCATGGTCCAACAGGGACAGCAAACACATGTGGAGAAACCTCAACACGTGAAAATGGCGTCCACTGTCACCACTCGGTCTCACTCAGACCTTCCTCGTGGTCCGACAAGGACACCAAACGCACGTAGAGCCACAAAGCTGGGAGTCACACACTCCACAACGTGGCACACCATGACGAAAACATAGAAGACGTATGAGGTTAAGCCAAGCACCTCACAACGTCATCAAACCACGTGGTCGAGTACTAGCAAGCCAACAGGCCTCACTGTCACCAGAAGAACTGACGGGAGACTCCGCCATCGGCTTCCAGACTCACCAACACTATGCGCAACCACATGGAACCAAAACAACTGCAGAGGTCGAGGACAACACGTCGACCTCAGAGGGACCCAAACCGAAGCAGGGTACCACAACCGAACGCACTCGCTCCCAAGCGAGAGGGAAACTCGGACACATGCTACGACCAAAGCTGGCGTAACCATATAGGGCTACCTAGACAAGACAAAGTAGCCACCCCACAGCGGAAACGGTACAACCACAAGACTCAGGTTAGCACACGTGTCCCAGAGGCGGAAAGCTCAACGCCTCCAACCCGAGTGGAGTCGGGAAACGACGCACAAATCTCACGATCAAGGCACACGGCACAACACAGGATGCTATCACAAGCACCAGGAGCCACCCCAGGTATAACACAATGCAACAAGGCTCCAGACGGCATAAACCGAAATGCTCTAGCACGAACATGCGGTGCTACCACAAGCACCAAAACTAAACCAAGTGCAACACAGGTGCACCAGCGACCGAAACAACACCGCGGGTTGACAGGAAGGACTCTTCACTAGAGACCTGCCCAAAGGCCACGCGCAACGAACCACAAGCCTGAAAGAGCACAACAGGCCACGTCGGCCCCAGCCCTTGAGGCACAAAACACAAGCATCGAAGAAATGCTCAAGGTGCAGCAGACGCCATCGCACCAATGGCCCGAAACGACACACGGACCACCGAAGGGGACTCTCCACCAGAGGTCCACAAGAAAAGTGCACAGAAAAGTTGACAACGACTTCAAGAGCGCGACCATCACATCGACTCCATGACGCGCACAAAACAGAAACATCGACCTGCCGCACGAGGAGCAAAAGCCACAACAACTCCTTGCGCGCAAGAGCAAGAAGCACCACCTCTATTGCAACCAGTAGAGAGGCCAAATACCAAAGCACCGACTCGAAGAGCCTCCAAGGCACAAGCCAAGGCACCATCGAGCGCACACCGGAACAACGCTTGCACGAGCAAGCCGAACACGAAAACCATTGCATAGCGGAACGCCCCAAACTGTTTAGGCAGGTAGCAAACCCATCTCGACAACAATTAGCACAAACAGGCCCACTGACCATGGTGCCCACGGAAAAGACGGCACGAGGGGAGCAAACACTCAACCCAAACAGCTCCAGGGAAGGTGACTCAACCAGAAGGTCGCGATGATGCGCACCCTGGCAACATAACACCATAGTGGAGCACCACCACCCAAGTAACCGACGAAAAGCAGGGGAAGAAGACACGCAACGCAACGAGTCTCTTCCACATGCAAGAGGGAAAACCACAACGCCAAACTGACGCTTCCACAAGAAGCACAGCCAGCCAAACACTCACTACACTCACCAGACCACCATCTGGGAGAGCATGCAGGGCGCGAAAAATGAAGCAACCATGCGGACCACGGGGACACACAGTCCCACCCGCGCAACAGAGAAACATGGAAACGAACAACAAGGCGAGCTGGCCAACGCGGCAGCCAGACACACGGCCAAGGGCACAACACCTTGACTGACAACGCCCAAGCAGATTGTAACAAAGACAGTGTGACGGACCAGGGTATTTATGCCCATTAAGGCTCCATATCCAGATCCGCCTCCCGCGAACGGACCGAAGTCTCGCAAGGGATAGCTCACACAACTGTCCAGTAAGAATATAAAAGACAAACCACAACAGTATAAGACACAAGAAAGTACATTTGCTCATACCTGCATATAACAATTTACAACTGTCCCTTTACATTAATACATGTCCAATTAAAAAGTACAACTACCGGGGCATACCTCGAGGGAGCACAAGCTCACATAACACTAACTGCTGGTGGTACAAGTCTGACACAACACTGCTGCAAGCCAAACACTCGGCAAGCCCTGAAAAGAACTGTAGGGGAGTGAGCCTCAACAAGTCACTGCTCAGTAGGGGCTTCCCAAAAACAACCACCGTAACCACGGACACCTCAACCCCAATGGGTCTCACTGGCAACACCAATAGCCAAACCATTTCATGCATCAAACATTTATATTAAATAACAGCTTAAACAGTAATTGATGAACAAAAAATATTCCTTATAAAGAAAAAGAATCACAAGCTAGTCCGCTCAACAACTGAAATGCCTAGGCCGCAAGCCTCACAGGCACATTATTCCAACGACTAATCGCCTAACCTATAAGCCACACAGGCAAACATTGTTTAGGCTATAAGCTTCACACAGGCGAACCCAAACACATGGGTACAGGACCACTGACTAAGAGCTGGTCCGTTCTACCCCAAACCACAATATATTGAAAACCACCACATAAGGTAACAGGACTGGCTACAACAGCCAATCCATCACACATGAAAACCATATACGGTAGTTTACCCGAGGAAGGTAAAAACACATTGAGTGGAAGGTCACACCACAACGACCTCCAGGAAACACAGTTCCACGTCAACACTAGAAAGACTGGTATGTGACATACCACCACAAACCATTACCCACACAGGGTACAGGTACCTATTACCACAAGGCACCAGCACGGAAACCGCAAGTGAACCAGTGCCGTAAAGGGCACACTATAGCAAACTAAACCACATTTGTGGTGAGTCAATACTCACCATCTATAGCTGAAACTATGCCACCACTCGGGCACACCACAAGCCACAATCGCAGTCACCATTGTGCCAACTCCAAGGCACACCTCGAACGAGTCAAACCTCGACTATGAGTCACAAACTCACGAACCACGACAAGTAGCAAAGTACGAGTCGGAAAGGAACGCGCCACCACACGGGAACAGACTACTGGCTGATCAGGCCAGTATCCAACCCAGACAACACAACACAAGAAAACTCTCAGCCTCGCAGTCACAGACGAAAGGTCCAACTGCAGCTCCACGAGAACAAGTCAAACAACTGTGGAGACCACCAACACCACACCTGCAGACACACAACTGCAGGTCCATGCCTAGCACCTCTAGGGTCTCTGGCGGAGCAACCCTAAAGTGAGGCACTGGAAAACAAGACTAGCTGGGGACCAGTGTCGACTACGGTGTCCGTACCCCCAACTACGAACGTGCTACAAGCGACTGCACACCCACCAACACAAGCCGCTGCCCTACTGTCGTCTTTCCCTCAGCCGGACGTACAACTCAAACACAGGACTGAGGGTGTCCAGGAAGACGACAAAGACCTCAACGGTACCACACTGTACCGGGACAAACCCTAAGCACAACAAGCCACCAGCCTGGCTCACAAAGAACCTGGGGTACCCGACTAGAGAGGCATTCCGGAATAGGCGCCGGACCACCACACTCGGCAAGCTCAAACCACGATTATACACAAACACTTTCTGTTACCGATCACGGTACATATGATAGGAATAGCTTGTTCCAGTCACCCTGTGACTTACAAGCTAACCTACACAATCACACCACATAAACCACTTTAATAATAATACCACGACCTGTCATCGGTCACAAAGTGACAGTGAAGGTTACACTAAACACTAACGATAAATATATAATAATCACACTTGTATTTCACTAATTATCCGTCCAGAATAATCTATAAAAGATTCTAGAAGATCGAGGCTAGGTTCAGACGTGAACCTCATCGCCACAACACCACAGTAATTAATATATATAAACATGATAACGTACGATATGCCATGCATATACAAATCACTTGCACGACATCAAAACCCTGTGATATTTCACAACCTCATAGCCGGTAAACTGACCTCAAAAGCCCCGTGCTCCAAGAGCACCACAGGTGTTAATACACCGCAACACTTATAACAAGAATGCCATTAAAAACACACTGCGCACATGCACAGGTTGGCGGCGACATCGATTGCCGTCCAAAGAATATAGACGACAATGTCCTTGCCGTCAACACCAAGTAAGCGACCACCACTTGGCCGTTTACCCACACTCAACGGCTAGATAACTAGCCGTTAATCTCCCAACGAAGAACTCTGCGTCAACCGATGTTGACGTCAAGATCTTCACTGCAGAACTCGCCAGAACACATAAAATGGCCCTAGGCCGATTGCACGGGGAATCAACCATAAATACAATAGAAAAACAAGGGGAAACACTTCCCCTTACATCTAGCAACCACAATTAAACCGAAAGACATGATCCAATGCTTAGATCAATCAACCACCCGATTTCCCAGCATGAAGACCCCCTTTCCCAAAAACTCAATTAACAACCGATTTATGCAAAGAAAGCATACAATAACCAGGGAAGATCAACGGGTCTAGTCCCTACCTCAGAAACGCGATTGAACTCCCGAAGAACCTTGAATCACGCCGAAACCGAGGAACGCCCCGCGAACACCGCGTTCCAATTCGTCATTCCCTGCCTGATTTGCCGCTACCACGCGCACCACGGCTGCCCCTCGTGCTCCCGTCGACCACCGGAACTCGTGAAGAGGCTCAAGGGTGTGGTGGGGGAAGAGGAGAGGAGAGAGTGGGGAAACAAACAAGGCTCGGGTCAGCCCTAAAAACACAGGCGCCACAGGTTAACGTCAACCTCTGCCCCGCTAACCAAACCGCCCCAACTAGGCGTCCACAACGCTCTCCGCCAAGTCATCACGCTAGACGTCCACATCGATGGACGCAAAAACATGTTAACGGCAACCATTGCCGCCAACACATAGTCGACGTCACACACCTGGACGCCAACCTACAGTTGATGTCCAGCACACTGAACAAGATCCATAACCAAGCCTGGTAAGCATCCAATAAGCAACACACAAGCTAATGGGCCACACATTGACCACCAAACCGCTAAACCTGGATCCACGGGGATCCGTAAAACGTGCGACGTTACATTATTATCACCTAAAAAGAAATGTCGTCCTCGACATATAAAACAAATCACAGCAAACCGGATTATCACCTAAAAAGAAATGAAACCATATACAGAACAAGAAGGATACTCTTTCTCTACATCAGTTTTTCAATTCATCTAACCATTTCCATCCTTGCTTGTTCTTTTCTTTTCTTTCAATCATTTCACAATTACTATATTCTGTCGATTCCATTGCCTTTCCTTACTTTTCAATTGTAGACGATTCTACCTTGCCAATGGCGCTTTATCTCCTTGGACTGAACCTACTTTCACATTTTTCCAGTTGTGTTTGCAACATTTCTTTCGGACCACTTTACCTTTCTCGAATATCTTATAATGTAATATTCTTTCATGCCGCCATTTCCTTTTTCTATTTATCATTGCTTGCTGTTATTCTGCCCATCTGCATTTACATTCGCAACTGTCATCTCTTCAAAGAAAACCAATCACCATCTTTGAATTTCCTGTCCTTTTAATATTATTCTGCTCATACCGTTTTAAGTCATCTCTGATTAAAAACCATAATAAACTCTGCTCCTTTATTCCACTGCGCAAAACTTTACACTTTCTTCTTATCCCATTAAACCTTGAACAATCTGTAGATATTAAATCTTTCTTGTTTCCGCTTCCGCTGCGCTACTCTGACCATACTGGACACATTTGCAAAATATTCCACAATTTTTGTTCTCATTATTATTTTCAATTATTTCCATCTAGCTTTAACTGAATTCATTTCTAACTTTAACTGCATCTCAAATCATCTTATTCAATTAATTCATGCTGAAGAAATTACTGTAAATTTTGACCTGCCAAATTGCTATTAACATACTTTACTCTTCATATACTTTCTTGGGTTACTGACATTCTCTGGCTAATCTCATAATTCTGTTGCATAAACTTTAAATATTACTTAATCAATCTGCTCCAGCATTAAACCCTGAAATATCTTAATAACAGTTCACTTCTGTTCGATTAAATCATTTCTTTGCACTGATTTGCAAACTCTGATTGACATTTCCTGACTCATCTGACTTATTCACTTCATCATTTGCTAAATTCTTCCTTTCTCTGGTCTATATTTCTTCTTTATCTAAACTGCCAATCATTCTAATCATAACAACTTTTCCGTAAAGTACTTCTCTTATTCATTCTGCTGCCTGGCTAATCTTGCTGTACCGTTCATACTATAAATCTTTCTGGTATTTAATCATCCTTCTTTAAAATATAGCAAAACTCGAATTTAAATACAAATTTCTTTAAATATAACAACTTGCTCTGTCTGCTTCCCTCATTCCATAAATGCTCTTTTCTCAAATAACATAAATATTATAATATGCCTTGCTGTTTTTCTCAACTCAATATTTATTAACTGCTTCTCCATTAATGCACTTCTTTCCATTCTATTTCATTTGCCTTGAACTCATTCTAACATACTTAACTTTAATTTTGATTTTCCTCAAACAGCTCATAGTTACTAACTTTCACTGCTCTTATCTTTAGCACAGCCATCTTTATAACTCTCTCTGAAGAATTCTTCATAACCTGTCATTCATCAACTAAATATTTCTCTTATGCAATTCTTAGAAAAATATCTTTGCACACTGATTCTTCTTTTCTCTCTTTCTTTATTCAACTGATCCTTTCTGTACATATTTATATAAATCCTCATATCAAATTTCATATTACCATCACTATTCATAACAACGCTTTTCTCAAATTTCCGATCTCAGATACACTAATCATCACTATTCTTTTATGTACCAGTACCTCTTTTAAAGCTGATCTGCTTTACTTAATCATGCCAAACTCTTCATATACTAATCACATTCTCATCCTCACTGATTCTTGATATCATCTGACTCAGATCTCTAATGCCACAATACCTTTACTGAGGTTCTCAACTATACTTTGCACATTTAATCATTTTCGGACACACCCTGAGCTGTTCCTCATCACCTCATTCCATATACTTATCTCTGCTAACCCTGCATCTCATTGTACTTACTTACTGAATTCCATATCCAAACTTATTAATTTCCTCAATCCTTTAACTGCGAATCTTTAACAACCAAATCATTCTATCACAAACTAACACATGGTATAATCACACAGATTATACCACCTCTAATCACATCAACTTTCAACAACTGCTAACGGCTGCCAAATTCTCAACTCAAAAACACATTTTTCATAACAAAAACTCAGATAAATACTATATTAATCAACACAAAACCACAGACTTACTACCAGCAGTGGACATTAATCCATGTATTGGGACATTGTAACTTCAATGTCTTTTCATATTTAACTAGACATTGCTCTGATACCAACTGTGACGGACTGGGGTATTTATGCCCATTAAGGCTCCATATCCAGATCCGCCTCCCGCGAACGGACCGAAGTCTCGCAAGGGATAGCTCACACAACTGTCCAGTAAGAATATAAAAGACAAACCACAACAGTATAAGACACAAGAAAGTACTTGTGCTCATACCTGCATATAACAATTTACAATTGTCCCTTTACATTAATACATGTCCAATTAAAAGTACAACTACCTAGGGCATACCCCGAGGGAGCACAAGCTCACATAACACTAACTACTACACAACTGCTGGTGGTACAAGTCTGACACAACACTGCTGCAAGCAAAACACTCGGCAAGTCCTGAAAAGAACTGTGGGGGAGTGAGCCTCAACAAGTCACTGGCTCAGTAGGGGCTACCCAAAACAACACCGTAACCACGGACACCTCAACCCCAATGGGTCTCACTGGCAACACCAATAGCCAAACCATTTCATGCTCACAACATTTATATTTAAATAATAGCTTAAACAGTAATTGATGAACAAAAGCATATTCCTTATAAAGAAAAAGGAATCACAAGCTAGTCCGCTCAACAACTGAAATGCCTAGGCCGCAAGCCTCACAGGCACATTATTCCAACGACTAATCGCCTAAGCTATAAGCCACACAGGCAAACATTGTTTAGGCTATAAGCTTCACAGGCAAACCCAAACACATGGGTACAGAACCGCTGACCAAAAGCTGGTCCGTTCTACCCCAAACCACAATATATTGAAAACCACACTAAGGTAACAGGACTGGCTACAATAGCCAATCCATCACACATGAAAACCATATACGGTAGTTTACCCGAGGAAGGTAAAAACACATTGAGTGGAAGGTCACACCACACGACCTCCAGGAAACACAGTTCCACGTCAACACTAGAAAGACTGGTATATGACATACCACCACCACAAACCATTACCCACACAGGGTACAGGTACCTATTACCACAAGGCACCAGCACGGAAACCGCAAGTGAACCAGTGCCGTAACAGGGCACACTATAGCAAACTAAACCACATTTGTGGTGAGTCAATACTCACCATCTATAGCTGAAACTGTGCCACCACTCGGGCACGCACAAGCCACAATCGCAGTCACAATTGTGCCAACTCCAGGGCACACCTCGAACGAGTCAAACCTCGACTATGAGTCACAAACTCACGAACCACGACAAGTAGCAAAGCACGAGTCGGAAAGGAACGACGCCACCACACGGGAACAGACTACTGGCTGATCAGGCCAGTATCCAACCCGAACAACAAACACAAGAACAACCTCTCAGCCTCGCAGTCATGGACGAAAGGTCCAACTACGCTCCACGAGAACAAGTCAAACAACTGTGGAGACCAACCAACACCACACCTGCAGACACACAACTGCAGGTCCATGCCTGGCACCTCTAGGGTCTCTGGCCGGAGCACCCTAAAGTGAGGCACTGGAAAATAGGACTAGCTGGGGACCAGTGTCAACTACTGGTGTCCGTACCCCCAACTACGAGCGCGCTACAAGCGACTGCACACCCACCAACACAAGCCGCTGCCCTACTGTGTCTTTCCCTCAGCCGGACGTACAACTCAAACACAGGAGTGAGGGTGTCCAGGAAGGACACAGACCTCAACGGTAGCACACTGTACCGGGACAAACCCCGAGCACAACAAACACACGTGCCTGGCTTACAAAGAACCTGGGGTACCCGACTAGAGAGGCATTCCGAATAGGCGCCGGACCACCACACTCGGCAAGCTCAAACCACGATATATACACAAACACTTTCTGTTACCGATCACGGTATAATGATAGGAATAGCTTGTTCCAGTCACCCTGTGACTTACAAGCTAACCTACACAATCACACACATAAACCACTTTAATAATAATACCACGACCTGTCATCGGTCACAAAGTGACAGTGAAGGTTACTAAACACTGACGATAAATCATAATAATCGCACTTGTATTTCACTAATTATCCGTCCAGAATAATCTATAAAAGATTCTAGAAGATCGAGGCTAGGTTCAGATGTGAACCTCATCGCCACAACACCACAGTAATTAATATATAATAAACATGATAACGGACGATATGCCATGCATATACAAATCACTTGCACGACATCAAAACCATGTGATATTTCACAACCTCATAGCCGGTAAACTGACCTCAAAAGCCCCGTGCTCCAAGAGCACCACAGGTGTTAATACACCGCAACACTTATAACAAGAATGCCATTAAAAACACACTGCGCACATGCACAGGTTGGCGGCGACATCGATTGCCGTCTAAAGAATATAGACGACAATGTCCCTTGCCGTCAACACCAAGTAAGCGACCACCACTTGTCCGTTTACCCACACTCAACGGCTAGATAACTAGCCGTTAATCTCCCAACGAAGAACTCTGCGTCAACCGATGTTGACGTCAAGATCTTCACAGCAGAACCCGCCAGAACACACAAAATGGCCCTAGGCCGATTGCACGGGCAATCAACCATAAATACAATAGAAAAACAAGGG
>CM024753.1:119063765-119123175 GCA_014218235.1 Colocasia esculenta | reverse complement strand
TAAGAGGACTCTAATTCCCCTTTAATTTTGAGATTTCCTTATTTCTCTCAACCATCCAAGCTTTCCACCTCCTATTTGGGTTAGATTGGGATGCAATTTCGTGGCCAACTAATTAGTGTAGGGTTAGGAGTCCAATTCCAAGCCATAATATCTATTTTAATAATTTAATAGCCCTTTTCTATTTTGGTAATATTTTAAGATACGAATTTAGGGTATTTTCCTATTATTCCTCTTTTAAAAATCCCTATTTTCGACCAATAACTTTTATGTGATTCATTTAATAAAGCCCATCACTTCTTTTCATTTAGCGGGTTTGCATTAATTCTCTTTTCTTTGATTTCCAATTGACTAAATTTTTAATATTATTAAAATTTTTTTTTTTTCGAAAAAATACAGGTTGCTACAGCGTAGCTATCCGCGACATTGGACTCCACGACCGTGCCCCCATGCCACCAGTCGGCGTATTGCCCGGGGAAGCGAAGGTGCCAGTCCACCTTCTTTTCCTTCCTCCAGGTCATCCTCCCGATCCTCCTCTCGGCTCCGCCTCATCCGACCACACCTGGTGCAGCCCTAACATCCTCATGACCAGCCTCAAGCGGAAAGGCTCAATCTCGTTCAGGCAGTGGACCCAAAGCTCCCGCTCAAAATGAGGTTGCCCACTCTCCACCTAGGGCTGGCCATCGTCTGTCATGATCATGTGGGGCTGCCATACCACTTACATCCATGCATACAATGTCACATATCATATCATATAAAAATACATGAACAAAATAAGGTATAACACGTACGAGGAGGGCCAGGAACTCCTAATGTCACGACGTAAGGTGTCTAGCTGAAGGGAGAACGACGCCGTTGTCACCACCGGCAACCACTGCCAGGCCAGAGGGACTGCGTCAGGTCGCACCTCTAGAGCCCTGATGATAAGTACATCTCCATATTAATTATTATTTTATATGTATTTTTGGTGATTAACAAAACCCTAAAAATTATTTTCTAACATCATTTTCTGAAGTTTATCAACATGCATCAAATCAAACAAAATCAGTAAGTTGTCTACACTCACTATTCTATGAAGCTCATTGCATGAGTTTTTATCTAAGTATACATTGACTTCCATTAAAAATGTCATGTCCGGAGAATTACGCAGCGGATATTAATTCAGATAATTCGAGTCAATATCCGAGACATAAACAGTCGGCAATTAAGCCTCTAGCTAGCACGCACTAAATGTATAACAACACAACATCATAATAGAGCCCAAATAATGAACTCAATTGAAATTGTATTTGAAAGTCATCTCATTGTATCAAAGGTAACTAACGCAACTCTTAAACATTGTATAACATGACTAAGACTCAATAAAAGGAAAAGTACATTTATTCCTCACTACCAACTACATCAATCTAACACTCAAAGCAAACTAACTATAGGTAGACACAAGTGATGGGATGCTCATCACTCGGACGCATTCCCATCCTCGACTTGCTCCTCGTCTTGTATTTCATAGTCACCTGGAATGGTTAAAAGTAGGGAATGAGCAAACTAGCCCATAGGATTTATATCTCAATGTGCGGGCAATGATATAAGTGATTAGAATTTAGAACTAGGAAGCACGATGATCAAGATATGCATGTATGAATAAAACTCATTAAAACATGGTACATGAACAAGTTGGATAGATTGAACGTGATAGAGCAAGATCTAGAATAATAAACGAGCAAGAGTTTCCAATAGAATGTCATGTAACAAGATGCAATATATCACTTAAATTGCAATAATTGTAGGATGGCCATATCACGCAAGCAAACAAGCACGAGCACGATCATGTAAAACTAATCAAGCACGAGGACACTAATGTACACCAAGGAATGATCCACCTTGAAATTCACACTAGGACACGTGCATGTGGTTATTGTATCTATCATTCAACACACAAGTACTCCCAGCGCAGATGCAACGCCAGTAATCATTATACCCCATGGTTAACCGTATATTTATGACTATCCGTCATTGGGGCTAGACTAAAGCCCTTGGACACTCTCTGTGCCCGATCAGCCTCTCACTATTTTTAAATGTAGATAACCACAGTCATTAATAGGCAATAAGAGTTTCAAGATGTAAGCAATTGTAATGTCATGTTCATGATGGTGATGAGAACAAGTAGCTAGTAATGTGAACATGATTTTATGATACAATAGTCAAGAGATAATTTCGGTAGAATAACGACGAAATTTATACTTTAGTTCGCTCTTTACATTAATGGCTTAAGTCTAGATTATAAATCACACTCACGAGAACAAGAGAAGAAAGGAAGTGCACACTATCTCTAGGGAACTTCAATGGTACAACCAACTCGGTCTCCATGAGGGAATCCACAGTGTACGGAGAATTACGGAGGTCTTAGCAAAAGGTCGCTAGTCAGCCAGTACGGAATGACCAACAGAGGGCTCCAATCCTCCAAGAAAGGGCTGCCTATATGTGCAAGTGTGTAGTGAACACGTGTCTCAATGCACAATCCATCAGTTTCAAACTTGCGGAAAACAGTAACATGATAGCATGAGATGAACTATGCATTTAACTATACATGGTTTGCAATATTTGAAGATAACAATTATCATTTTAGCAAGATAGATAGTAAGATCAACAAGTCACGAGTTGCATAAATAGGTCATATAATTAAGAGCAATTAGAATAACATTCATGTAGTTATAGATTTTTCATGGGTTGACTACTTTCAAGCATTGAACAGACCTCATGCATGACCAGAACCAAGACTAGAAAACCATGAACTCTATACCACGTAAACAGGTCTCAGGTAGCTCTTGAAATCCACGACAGATACAGTTGACGCATTCATAATGCAGTGTACAATCAGAACACGACTAACCTATAAAGACTCAAATCGCGACGGACTATACCGTCGCCTTCATCCTTCAATTGCGACGGTTTATCCCGTCATGCTCATGAGATGTACTTAAAACAATAATATAAAAATCGCATGAAACCATGAGTGGAAAACCTGGCCGAATCGCGATGGGGGTACACGTCGTTCATGCACGCTCTAAAAACCATGCAGCGCACAGTTTGAGGCGTCAGAACAGTATTGTCTCGGTCAAAATCATGACGTAGGGCACAGTCGCATTTCACATGAACACGTCGGACTAGTACGTCACGTTCATGCATGCAAGAACGCGACGTCTGGTCCCGTCGCGTTTTGGGTTCTTGTCCGAAAACGTAGAAAACAGACACACGACGCATGCAATGCTTATAACTCCTAATATAAGGGGAAAAAGTGTAAACATTAAACTATTGGGAACATGAAATAGAAGAGAAAAGGTTTGGTTTCATGAAATTTGGTCTCGGGATGCGTGCAAAATTGACAGGAATGTGAAACGCTGTTAACATGCGCGACTTTGGCAAAACGCTTAATATCGAGATATACTCAATGAAAATCGATGAAATCACTTGCACATGAAAGTAGACTCAATTCTCTACACATTGGTATAGAATTTATTTATATTTGGCTCGAGATTACCTACCTGTTGGGTTGAAGAATTCTCGTCCTCCGAAAGTCCTCGTTCAGACCACTTGGAGGAGAACGCTTAATACTCATGATCCTAAGGATGAAAATTGGCAAACCATAGGGATTAGGAACTAGACTTGACCCTCTTTCTAGTGGTAAAGTCTTGCATGGTTTGGTCAGGGTTTGGCTTACCTTAGGTCGACTCCAAGAAGAGCTATTTGCACAGGTTGATGAGGACGCAGCAGGGAAGAAGGCTTCGAGTTGGGGCGATTTCCTCCTCATTGGGTGCTCAAGAACGGCCTCCCAAGACCCCAACAATGTGTAAATTCGTCCCCTATGGTTTCATGACATGTATATATGCATCTAGGGTGTTTTAGAAGTCCATTGGGTGTAGGAAAGGAAGGGTGCGGTTTTCGTCTTCCACCTTCCTTAATTTGATGATTTCTCACCCCAATAGAGTGTGTGAGGTTTTAGGAAGACTCTCACCATGGTTAGGCACGAATTTGGGTTGCCAAGAAAGGCTAATTGCCTTGGGATTTGCCCTAATTACCTCTTTCCATTTTCAGCTCATTAGGGTTATGAATTTCTGGGTATTTTTCTTGCTCCATTTTATTCTTGCCCCAAAAGTGATCCATTGGCCCAATTCCGATAATGGTCATCAATATATGATGTTGAGGCCTCTCCAACATATTTATTTAGCTTATGATGGGTTTATTTCCGTGTTAACGGTTTTCTGACTTAGTTTCCTAATTTGGATAATCAGTCACATTGTGACGTACACTTGGCCAATCGGATTTTTCGTTGCACGAATTTCTTTGTGGAACACTTAGGAATAATGTTTGGGGTTGATTTATAATTTTTTACGAAATTTTCCGATGTGTTCTCTCACCTACGATTATGGTACGTAAGTTCTACCATTTCGATAATACGGAAATTATTTATTTCCATTTAAAATTTTAAATTACTGAATTTTTGGGGTGCTACAAAAAAGCTCACATCGATTACTATTTTACTTCTACATTGACTTCATATTAGAACAACGATTTCGTTTCTACATCGACTTCATTCACTTAAACATCGATTTCAATAGAACATCGATTTCATATGGAACAACGACTTCACTTAAACTCGACTTCGTTTCTACAACGATTTCACTTAAACATCAATTTCGGTAGAACATCGATTTCATATGGAACATCGACTTTACTTGACAATGACTTCATTTCAAACAACGATTTCATTTAAACATTGATTTCAGTTCAATAATGATTTCATTTGAACATCGATTTCAGTTCAACAACGATTTCATCCAGAACATCGATTTCATTCAAACATGGATTATGATCACATCGACTTTGTTTTAAAATGGATTACATTCTCACATGGATTATGGTTATAACATCGATTTCATATCAACATTGACTTCGCTCACAACGACTTTTCTTAGAACATAAGTCATGTTTGGACATCGACTCTCTTGTACACAGACTGTCTCTAAACATCAACTCTCTCTTAATAACGGTTGTGTTTTGGACAGCTGTTGATATTTCTATTTAAATCCTTTTCAGACATTCTTAAATGCATTCCACATGATATTCAAATAAATTTTCAAATTTCTATGGATTTCAAATCTTTCCGCGAACCATGTTGTCTCCTATATACTCAAACATTTATTGTGTGTGGTACAATATCTCTACACGATATATCTTATGTTCACCATAGTCATGTCACATAAAGTATAGCTTTATAGGATGATAGAATGGAATTCCCTTATGTATATCTTCTTAAAGCACGACTACTAACGTTGTCTGACAGTTTAGACAAAGATAAGTTGTCTATACTTTAGCATTTATTGTGTAGGGTTCCGGTAGTAACGCACGTTACAACGTTGGACCTATCAACCTAACAGAAGCAAGAAGAGATCAGACAATCCTCCTCTATGTATGTGTCTATCCCCGCATTAAATGGCTGTAGGTTCTCTTGCTCCCTACATCGGACCAGACACTCCAACGTGCATGAAGATGTGAGACAACAAATACCTTACGTTTCAAATCTTTCAGGGAAGATAAATAGAAGACTGGTGACTCTACAAAGAATAACTTTTTAACCTTTGAATAGCTTGAACAACTCAGTCACCTACAAGCAAGAAGAGCTTGCTCGTTCATTCGAAATAGTCTTTAGCTCTTAGCTCTCCCACAACAACTTGTTTAGTCTTTGAGAGCATGTGTACCTCTGAGAGACTTCTTTGTGTGAAAATATTTGTCTCTTAGATTTTTCCTCCGATCAAGTAGTCTCTATCAGCTTGGCCTAGGGGCCATCCCTCTTTACTCATTCTTCTTGAGTGTTCCTTTCCGTTTGTGAAGAGAAGACCTACTGTTGAGTGGGTGGTTGTTTCCTTTGGTAAGAAGGAAGACCTGTTGCATCAGGTGGTCTAGTCCCTCTTCTTGTAGAGAGAGAAGGCAGCTACGGCTGGATATGTAAGTGTCCTTAAGGGGGACTGTACCCTTAGTTAGTGAAATCCCAAGTTATTGCTTGGGGACTGACATAGGACTCCTTGTGACAAGAGATCTGAACCAGGATAATTTTCCTGTTGTCTGTGTGATTGATCTTTTGTCTTTGCTTTACACTAACTCTAACCATCGAACTTAGTGTCTTCTGTTAAAAGCATTTTTATTTACAGGAATATTCTAAAAGAAAATTTTAGCAATCCATTCACGCCTCTGGGCTTGCTATCTAGGCAACAAGTGGTATCAGAGCCAAGTCTCTTCGAGTAAGTAGATCTCATGATCTGAAGAACAAAGATAAATCGCAGCCAAGGTCATGCAAAAGGACAATCCGTCAACAGACCTCCTCTATTCGATGGTGAAGATTACAACTACTGGAAGACGAGGATGAAGTTCTTTCTTCAAGGACTTGATTTCCACTATGGACAATAATCGAAGAAGGAGATCTCAAAGTAACCAATGCCAAAGACAATGGACAGATGAAGATAAGAAGAAACTATCCCAAAACAGCAAAGCAAAGAGTATACTATGTTGTTCATTGAGCAAGAAAGAGTTCAACAGGATATCGGCATGTAAGTCAGCCAAAGAGATGTGGGACAAGGTGAGGCTCACACATGAAGGAACTAACAAGTAAAAGAAACAAGAATTGATATATTGGTAGCTCAGTATGAGAGGTTCCTGTTAGGTTACATTTGATATGTTTGTTTTTGATGATGAGGAATTTATGGACAACCAAATTGATATGATGTGATTGTGTGAATCATGCTAAAATTGACAAACTCAAGAAGTGCTAATCAAGTAAAAACATGTTTTTCATTAATCATTTATATGCTCATACTATCTCACTAATCATGTTCTTAAATGTGGGAGAGATTGCGTGCAAGACATGTACCAAACACATCAAAAAGATCAAGAATAGCACTAAAAATAAGTACCTGTCGACAGCCCGAATGATGCATGTCGATAGCTCTGCACAGACAGATCTAATAGGGTACTGGCAAAGATGTACCTGTCGACAGCCCCACAGATGCCTGTCGACAAATCAGCACAGACAGAACCAACAGGCTTCTCGCAAAGGTGTGCCTGTCAACAGAATCAGTCGCCTGTCGACATATCCATACAGGGAACTGTCTCCCAGAAAGCTCAGCCTTCTGCCTTTTGCAAGTCTGTCTACATTGTCGACAGATGCTTTCTTGTTGTTGACAGACGAAGAGAAAATCTCAATACGAGATCTCCATACGTTTTCCGAATTGGGTGTTTCCAACTGTCACGACTCTCCATACTTAAACACCCATATAAAAGGAACTCTTTTGAGTTATTTTCGTACAGAAGCAGCTACCACACAAAACCCTAGCAAAGTCTCGAGAGAAGATCTTTCTGCTGCTTTGCTTCAACTGTCCGTCCAGGCAACCAAAGAGACATCCTCTGAACGGGATTGAAGCCAGATTGTCCATCTCTCAAGCTTCTCCAACAACTGATACCTGTGAAGATGAAGCTTGAAGCACATTGGGACGATCATCTGAAGAGTTCCACATCAGGATTTGAAATCTCAACTCTGAACACTTCTTTATCTCTATTTTTCATATCTCATGTGTGTGTGTTGTTGAGTCAAGCGTCCTTGTGCTTGATTCACGTTTGTCATGTTGTTATGATCGTGGTTTACATCAAACGACTGGAAATTTAACAAGCATCATATGATTTACTGGAAATTTAAAACAACCTACTAATGCTCCCTATTTTTAAATCCAGAAATTATAACTAATTACGTAGACATGGGAAAATTCCCAATTTTCATGACATGATCTGACACTCACCACATCGTCTAAAATTTTTATGGCATTTAAATCCTACATGGATTGTGTAAACAGGGATCTACCATGTTCAAAACCTATTTAACATGCATTTCAAAGAAATTCAATAATTAATACCATTAACAAAAATTCACAGAAATTTCACAACACAATCCACTATCTAAATTACATAGCATATAAATTACAGTATATCCTCATGCGTAGAAATCCGAAAAATAGTCATATAAGAAGAACAGTTCACTGTTCTTTCCTAAGAACTAAACGGCAAGGGTTTGGCCATTCAAACAGGTTAACGGCAGTATCGGCTTCCACCAACTTAGGATATTATGGCAGGAGATCCTACCGTTAAGTTCCTGTCTATGCAAAACACAGACTGAACGCCAGAAACTTGGTGAAATTGGGGTTCTAGGACTCGAATAAAATTCCAAAAAAATACTTAAGACCTACTAGACATATGTATGAGTATTGGGGATGGTTTACTTGCCTCTGGAAAAATGAACAAGGGGATTAAAAGGTCGGAGAAGCTCTCCTAGACCAGTGCCAAGAAGCCTCCAAACCTCCTAGCTCCGGGCTCTGTGATGAGTCTCGCTGCACACCGGAGTCGGGGAAGTGTTCCCTGATGTCCAAAGAGTCCTCTAGTCGAGGTAGATCACCGGAAGACGCCTCCAGTCGTCGGATCAAGGGCCACAAACTTTGGGTTTTCTCACAGCTCTAGGTTTCTTTGCCAAAGAGACAAAGAAATCTCCTCAAATCTCAAGAGGCTATTTTTATAAGCTGGGCCTTGGGGTTTGCATAGATGGATGGGAGAGCCGTTGGAGACAGCTCCCCAATCAGAGAGCAAGGAATCGCGGGATCTCTGGATCTGCTGCGCACACAAAATTTTAGAGAAATAGACATCCACATACATGGCCATCTACAAGTTTTTGGCATCCATCGATATGGACGTCGACTACACATGAACGTCCATTCATGTTGCCGTCAATTGCCCTTCGGCCAGGTCATGAATTATACAGAAAACCATATTTACTCTATGTATATACATGCATCTTATGAAGTATAATGTAACTACTATCTACACAATGCCAATGAACAACATTTACGAACTAAACATACACATACATACATAGGTACACCAAGATAATATACATAAATATCTACATGTTTATACATGATACTATACACAAGCATGAATCCACACACGACAAAATAGAAGGACAAAATCTCGAGGGCCTTACAGGGAGGACCAAGAGTGATCCACGAGTGCCATGATGTCACCAAGTTATTCTAGAGTGTCTTAGTAGTCTTTTATTTCCATCTTATGTATTAGAGTCAATTGGGCTATATGTTATGGCTCTGAGTTAGTTGATTTATAGAAAGCAGTTGAATTATCAATAAAGTTATTTGATTTAGTTTTATTTAATTGTCCAATAGTTTGTTGTCTATTGTACGCTCTATACTCGCTTAATTGTAACTACCTCACGTTCCGAAATTCCCCGTCGGGGCGTGACACATATCCCCGTCCATTTCAACGTGTGAAGGGCTTCAATCACACTATGCATACCATGCTTCTCCAATAATCTAAATCAACAGCCTTGTTTCCACAGATCTTGATCTTCACTGCTTGATATCTCTCAAGATCTTCTATCGTGAGGAAGCGGCGCTATAGCCATCCACACTGCCAGAACTCCTAGAAGCGGCCATGGAAGGTTTCAAGAAAGGGTTCTGAAGGATCATAGAAAGAGGAACGAGACCCCTCAAGAAATTGAGCGGGAAGAGTGAGATCCTTCGAAAGCATGAATGGAGGATTCTGGAGTCGATGAGGGTTTTGTAGACCTTTGAGTCGAAAGAGATGAGAGAGACAGAGAGAATCAGTGATGGAAGGATTTCCATCGTAACGGAAGGACATAAAGTAACTTTTGAAATGGCAGAGCAGTTAATGCGGAAAATGACAAAATAGGTGATGATAACGCAAAAGATAATGGATTTACTTAAATTAAGAAGGGAAGGATAAGTTTTATTCTGAAATAAATTATTTTATTCCAATTGTATACAGATAAGTTTGTTACAAATTGCACATGCCTAGTTCCCGTCTAAGTGACGTAAATCTCTCTTCAATTAAGGCTTTTGTAAAGATATCTGCCAACTGATTTTGTGTATCTACAATGAAATGCTAATATCACCATTTGCTACATGATCTCTAATAAAATGATATCTAACCTCAATATGTTTCGTCCTTGATTGCCGCACCAAATTTTTCGTGAGATTTATATTACTTGTATTGTCACACAACAATGGAATGTTCTTGATGTGTAGTCCATTGTCTTCAAGCTGTTGTTTGATCCATAGGAGTTGGGTGCAATAGCTCTAAGCAGCTACATACTCAACTTTAGCTCTATAAAGTTTCTGATCAAGTTTCTTACATTCTAGATCACTGTCTAACCTGATTGATTGCTCATAGGAGTGGACAGTGGTTTAGCATTCTCAAATTCAAACTTCCTTAATAGTTCCTTGGTGTATTTTGCTTGACAAATATGAGTTCCTTCATTGCTTTGCTTGATTTTTAGTCTAAGGAAGTAGTTGAGTTCTCCCATCATGCTCATTACAAATTCTCCCTGCATGAGGTTTTCAAAATACTTGCCTAGAGATTCATCAATAGATCCGAAAATAATGTCATCTACATAGATTTGTACAAGTAATATATTTTTACATTTGATTTAATGATAATGTGCTATCTACTTGACCTCTAATGAAACCATGATTTAATAAAAATGCACTAAGTCTTTCATACCAGGCTCTAGGTGCTTGTTTTAAACCATATAAAGCTTTATGCAATTTGAAATAGGAGCCTATTCTACATAAACTTCTTCCTTTATAAAACCATTCAAAAAGGCTGATTTTACATCCATTTAAAAAGTTTTAAATCTAATGCAGATGCATAAGCAAGCAATATTCGAATAGCCTCTAGTCTAGCATTGGTACATAGGTTTCATCGAAATCTATGCCTTCCTCTTGTGAATAGCCTTGAGCAACAAGTCTAGTCTTATTTCTAGTGATACACCAGCTTCATCCAATTTGTTCCTGAACACCCATTTTGTGCCAGTCATAGGATGATCTGATGGTCTAGGAATAAGGGACCAGACCCAATTTCTTTTGAACTGATTAAGTTCATCTTACATGGAAAAATCCAAGATTCATCAGACAATGCATCATTGACTTTCTTCGGCTTTATTTGAGAGACAAATGCTAAATAATCACAAGGAATAATATTACCTGTAGTTCTTACCCCAACGGATGGATCTCCAATAATGTTATCTTTGGGTGATCCTTCTTGTATCTCCATTCCTTTGGAAGATCATCATGGATGATATCTTTTTGTTGCAGTTCTTCCAAGGGTGGATCTTCATCATCTTTGATGGTTATTTCTTCAGTTTCTTGGAAAGGTTTTCTATATCTTCATCATCACTACCAATTTCCTTCTCAAGGAAGGGTTAGACTCATCAAAAATAACATGTATAGTTTATTCAATTAATAAACTTCTTTTGTTAAAAACTTTATATCCTTTGGGTTTAGAAGTGTACCCCATAAAAAATACCTTCGTCTGATTTGGGATCCAACTTACCAATATCTCTCTTACCATTGTTGTGAATGAAGTAAGGGCATCCAAATGTTTTGAGATGGCTGATCTTGGGTTCTTTTGCTTGTACAGTTCGTATGTAGTCTTCTTTAGAATGGGTCTTATCATGACTCTATTGATTATGTAGCAAGCTTATTGATGGCTTCTGCCCAAAAATATCTTGGAAGATGTACTCAGATAACATTATTCTTGCCATATCCAAAGTGTTCTATTTTCTTCCTCTCAGCTACTCTATTTTACTGTGGTGTTCTTGGTGCTGAGAATTGTGTTCAATCCCCAGATCATCATAAAATTCTGCAACCCTATCATTCTGAAACTCTCCTCCATGATCTGATCGAATACTTATGATATTGAACTTCTAATCTTTATGAACTAACTTACTGAACTCACAACGCTATCAAATGTGTCATCTTTGTGCTCAAGAAATGATACCCATGTATATCTGGAGTAATCATCAACAATAATAAATCCAAAATTCTTTCCTCCCAAGCTAGTTGTTCTCATTGGTCTAAACAAGTCCATTTGAAGTAGTTTTAGTGGTTTGGAGGTAGTGACTATTGTCTTGAATTTGAAAGAGGATCTTGCATGCTTTCCTTTTGCACATGGTTCACAGATGTTGTCTAGTCTTGAATTTATCTTCGGTAGACCTTCCACTAGATCATGTTTGATGAGTTTTCTGATTTTGTCCAAGCTGCAATGCCCTAGTCTTCTATGCCAAAGTTCGGCATTCTGTTCTTTGCTTGCCGCTAGACAAACATCTTGATTATTCAACTCTTCTAGATGTAATACATACAGATTTTTCTCTCTGTAGGCTTCAAAAATGGTTGTTCCATCCTTAATGATTAGGCACTTAGATTCCTAAAATTTGATTGATGACCCTTGTCGCATAGTTGACTGATGTTGATTAGGTTGTGCTTGAGTCCTTTGATGCAAAGAACATCTTCTATCAGAATCTTGTCTTTACTTCCAATTGATCCACAATCGATCATTGATCCCTTACCATTATCTCCATAAGTGACTGTTCCTTCTTCATCTTTGATGGATGAAAATAACCTTTTGTTGCCGTCATGTGCCTTGAGCACCCACCATCCAGGTAATATTTTGATGCTCTAAGGCTTCCCTACAATAAATCAATGTAATTTAAGTACCCATGTTTTTTTTGGTTCTGGTTGGTTAGCTTCTTCACAGTTTCTTTTTAGAATCTATTTTAGATGTTTGGTTTTACATGTAATTTTAGTATGATCTAGTTTGCTACAATGAGTGCAGCAGGAGATATTGTTGATTATCTTGTTTGGCTTATTGTTTTTATTAGTGTTTGATTTATAGTTAGGATTTTGTTCAGCTACAAATTTTGGCATTGGATATATTTTAGGATGAATAACTGTTTCTTCATTATCTGGTAGAGTATATCCTATTCCATACTTTTTCTTGAATTCAGTCTTCTTCAGTTTTGGACACTTAGCCTTGAGGTGTCTAGGCTTCTTACATTCATAGCATATGGGTTGAAATCTCTTGACTTCTTTGCCTTCAGATATCTTGAATTCTCTACCTTTCTTGAAATACCTTCTTCCTGACTGATATTTCTTCTTAGCTAGAATGCGTTGCAGTCGTCTGGAGAGAAAAGCTTCTTCATCTTCACTGTTCTCATCACTCTTTTCACTTTTTGATTCATCCTTAGAACTTTTTTCTATAGCCTTCAGGGCATTATTGTGCTTCTTCTTGCTGGAAGATTCTTCTGGCCTTTCCATGTTTATCTCATGAGCTATTAAAGACCCAATGAGTTTCTCGAGGGACATTCTCTTGAGATCATTAGCTTCTTCAATGGAGGTTACCTTAGGAGTCCATGAAGTTGGTAGGGATCTCAATATTTTTCTTACCATATCTTCTGTTTCATATGTTTTTCCTAGCCCAGCCAGGCCATTAGTAATGTCTGTGAAGCGACTATACATTTGGAGATGGATTCTTCAGATTGCATTTGGAACTGAAAGATGTACAGAATTATCCAATATGGTAATCTAGAAGGGGGGGTTGAATAGATTACCACTAAATCTAACCAAGATTGAGTTCTTTTCGATGACAACACAACCTGATCAAAATCTTAAACAGATTGAGTTGCAATCAGTGTGCTTATTGTGAACAGTATATAACCAATCTATCTAACGTGTGTAGAACCAACGTGCCTACCAATCATCTAACGTAAAAACGTGCAAACCATAGGGCACGAGGATTTAAGGTGGTTCGGAGTACACAACTTGTGTATCCTACGTCCACCGTCCATACACACACGCAGCAAGTTCACTCGCTACAACACACACACACTCATGTCGTCTGATGTAAACCACGATCATAACAACATGACAAACGTTAATCAAGCACAAGGTCGCTTGACTCAACAACACACACACACAAGATATGAAAAATAGAGATAAAGAAGAGTTCATAGTTGAGATTTCAAATCCTGATGTGGAACTCTTCAGATGATCGTCCCAATGTGCCTCAAGCTTCGTCTTGACAGGTATCAGTTGATGGAGAAGCTTGAGAGATGGACAATCTGACTTCAATCCCGTTCGGAGGATGTCTCTTTGGTTGCCTGGACGGACGGTTGAAGTAGAGCAGCAGAAAGATCTTCTCTCTTGAGACTTTGCTAGGGTTTTGTGTGGTGGCTGCTTCTGTACAAAAATAACTCCAAAGAGTTCCTTTTATATGTGTGTTAAGTATGGAGAGTCGTGACAATTGGAAACACCCAATTCGGAAATGTATGGAGATATCGTATTGAGATTTTCTCTTCTTCTGTCGACAGCAAGAAATGCATCTGTCGACAGATGTAGACAGACTTGCAAAAGGCAGAAGGCTGAGCTTTCCGGGAGACAGTTCCCTGTGTGGATCTGTCGACAGGCACACCATTTCTAGGAGCCTGTTGGTTCTGTCTGTGTTGATCTGTCGACAGGCATCTGTGGGGCTGTCGACAGGTACATCTTTGCCAGTACCCTATTAGATCTGTCTGTGCAGGGCTATCGACAGGCATCTTTGGGGCTATCGATAGGTACTTGTTTTTAGTGCTATTCTTGATCTTTTTGATCTTGTTTTGGTACATTGTCTTGCACGCAATCTCTCCTACATTTAAGAAAATGATTAACGAGATAGTATGAGCATATAAATGATTAATGAAAAACATGTTTTTACTTGATTAGCACTTCTTGAGTTGTCAATTTTAGCATGATTCACACAATCACATCATATCAATTTGGTTGTCCATAAATTCTTCATCATAAAAAATAAACATATCAAATGTAAACCCAACATTCTCCCCCTTTTTGATGATGACAAAATTTCAATTAATGCTCAATTAATGTACAATGATGTTTCTCCCCCTTTTGACAACATCCAAAAAGGAACGTCATGCACGGATGAATAGAGTAAATAACTATAATTTTCATTGAAGTGGGAAGCGTTACACACAGTTACAAAATGGAGTAACAATGTGACAAAAGGAATTGCAAGGAAGAGAATAACATGACTAAGAAATCAAACTAGTACATCAAGAACAAGACCATGACCATGACCATGACCCAAACACAGTGGACACCTAAACTCTCTAAGCAGCATCATTGCCAGGCGGTGCAGAGGCCTGACGAATCTCATAAATCTCTGCGGAGAGTCTAGTAAGTCTGACCTGAAGCTGGACTTGAGTATCAACTAGTGCTTCAATGCTCGTATCAACAGTGTCCAATCGTTCATTTAGCTTCTCAAAGCCTGTGGTCATCTAGTGCTGTAATTGTGCCATCTGGGCAGGGATAAAGTATCAGAGTGAGGACTCATTAGGAACTTGGTCGCTAGCTGCAACACTATCATCATCTCCCTGAGCATCTATGGGCTCGGACTGGGATTCTTCATCATCATCCTCACCGTCATCTTCATCATTAACCTCAGCAATTTCCGGTCCCTTACCCTTAAGTTCTCGTGACACAACCCCATCAACCAATTTGTAGCCCATCTTGTGAGCAGCAGTGAGATCAAAGGAGCTACGAGACTTGAGGTTTGTCATCTCTGCTTTGGAGATTTGGATGCCGATGAACAAAGAAGAGAAGTGATTGGACATGCATAAGGCATAGACCTATTGGAATTGCGAAGGCATATTCAGATGTGAGAGATTAAAAGGAGTGGTAGGTTGACTTGTTCACAGTTAAGAAATGTGTGAAAAAGGGATTTGTGAATGACAGTCAAAAGTTCCCGACTACCATCCTCGGGGACTACGATTGTGGTAAAGATATGGTGGATGAGACGATGAAGAGGAGAGAAGGAGTTGGCATTCATTTACACACGATCTTTAGATGAATCGTATGGCTGCCGAGTGATGAGTGTGTAGTACTCAGATGCCAATGGGTGATGTTGCATGATATCAATGCCAGTATTTGGAATTTGAAGTGCAACGGAGAAAAGATTAGGAGTGATCAGAAACAGGGTGCCTTTCACCTTGGTATAAAGATCACCGTGAGCGGTTTCCCGGAGGTTGTTGTAGAACTCCGTCACAGCGGTTGGAGAGTACCGCTTGTGAGAATAGCAGAAGGGAGACCAGCCCTGGGTGTCAAAAAGTGGCTGCAACCCGGGAAACATGTCTTCCAGAGACAAGAAATCAACGTATATGCGCTGCACGAACTTGTTAAAGGTGCCATGAACATTGAGAAGTTGTAGATTTGGAGGAATAATGAGCTCTAGCAGACGATCATCTCGATGCTTCGTTCGGTGCTTGATGTGAACCCTGAAACCCTCGCCGACTTGGGGAGAATGAGGACGGCGATGGGAAGCAAGCTTCTTGCTTTGGGGAGCCATCAGAATCAAGGATCTCGGAGTAGAGAGGGATGTGAAAGGTGGAAGGAAACATGAGGAGGAGGAGACACCCGAAGAGGTAGACTCTGCTCTGCGCCCTGGAGAAAAAGGGTTTGGTGGAGATGGAAGGAGAGGGAGTTTTTGGAAGTGTAAAAGGGAGGAAAGGGTCGTGGGTTCCTTTTAAAGAGGATGGGAAGAGTTTTTTAAGGATGGGGACCCACAAAAGCCACCCTAAAAAGCCGCCTGTTAGGCTTCCAAAAATAGGCCTGCCGCCTGCTGTCGACAGGTGAACAGTGTCCTGTCGACAGGCACATGTAGAAATTGTGCCAGTGAGGTGTTTTGAAAGGATTTTTCAACACAATGAGCTTCCAATATGTATATAAGATGAAAATAGGTAAATACACATTATAAAATGTCATACCCACTAATAGTTAGGACATGTCAATTATCGACAATGGTTCTGAAGTAATATTCACAGACTCTCAAGTTGCAACATAAGGACTACACTGAACAAAAAGACATAGGAGAATAAAATAGACCCCTTGAATAAAACCATTGCAAAAGAACATATTTCTTAGTATGTGATAGTCAAAAGGTGTATAAAAAAAATGTCTACATGGGCAATTTTTCATTAACAACAGCTTGGCCTTGAAAAGAAAAATTGAGGAGGCTACACTCTATTTCTTCTATTGAGATTGTATCTAAACAAACAGTAAGAGAGAAAGTGGTAATTAGGATCACTATGACCTTTTTACGTGAAGATAGACATAGGTAATGCCGGTATCCCCAGTTACTCAGTGAAAGTGACCATCAGATCATTATACAAGGATAAGGAGTAAGCCTTTTGACGCGAAGACAGACATTTGTGATGCCCATATCCCCGGTTACTCAGCAATACTCATCATTGCTCTGCCTTTATTCCCTTATTGAATTTGATACACTTTGATATATATATATATATATATATATATATATATATTTTATGAAATAGGTAGCTTTTCTCCTATGTGATTGTGTGTTTTGAAAATCAAGGTCAAGAGTTAGATAAAGCATAAAAGCCAATTCAAGACATAACATTCAATAACCTTTGGACTTAGCACATGACTTAAAAACATGATATTCCCAAGGGAGTTATTCAAGTGAGTTAGGTTAGACTCATGTATTTTGTTAAATGTACTCAAAATGATGCAACCTAGACTCACAAGAGAATGGTATGTCAAAATCATTGTGATTGGACAATGTCGTTGATATTATGTGGATATGAAAGATTATAACATAAGTAGGTCACCAATTTGCAGCTTAGATACATTAGTGAAGCATGATCATGAAGTATGTTGAGACAGGATAAGCAAAATTCAGCAAGAGGTGCATCTGTCGACAGCCATTGGGTGCCTGTCGACAAATTCGGACAGTGTGAATTAACTGAGTTCAGGTAGGTGGCGTCTGTCGACAGATACAGAGTGGTTTGTCGACAGATTTGAATAGACTGAAGAATTGTGAGTTCGGGATGAGTAATTCTGTTAGGGGCTGTCGACAGCAATGAGTGGGGCTGTCGACAGGAGCTGTGAGAAGGGTTTTGAAAGCAGATATGAGAGATATCATTTGAGTTCCATGCCAAGGAAGTGAAGCAATGAAAAATGGATAGTTTCCCTTAAAAATCACTCATCTACCTGAACCTAGCTCCCCCATAGTGTGTGCATGTGAAGACTCAACAAGCAAGCAATTCAAGACATATTTGCATAAGTTTAGCAAGAAATTGCATACAAGTTCATGAATAAGGACATACCATCACAAAAAAATCCATTGTGTGCAAAAGTGAATGGGCAAATTTAAAAGAATCCATATACCTAATTCAAAGTAGATGACCCTTATTTGCACCTTGACTATGGATACATGGCGGAGAATGTTTTCTCACACATAATGATAGTTTCCAAACAAACATAACTTGTTTTTCCACAGATCACCATTTGATATACCTCATAGTCAGTGCACACAAAGAACATATACTTCAAAGTTTGGTATGGGCTTCATTGCATTTTGCACAATCCTAATTCTCTTCTCAATGTTGTGAATCTATCCTCAACCAATAGTTTTGTGAAAAATCATCTAATTGGTTATCAGTGGGTATGAAGCAGAGCTCCAAGCATTTGTTGGCTACTTCATCTCTCAAGAAGTGATGTCTAATCTCAATGTGTTTTGTCCTAGAGTGTTGGACTGGGTCCTTTGAAAGATTGATGGCACTAGTGTTGCCACATAAGATAGGTGTGCATCCAATGTCAATATTGTAGTCAGATAGTTGACTTTTTATCCACAACACCATTTTGCTTCGGAGTCCTTGGACTAGGTTCTGTTCTTTCTCTCCACTACACCATTTTGCTCCGGAGTCCTTGGAGAGGAAAACAGGTGTTCTATTCCTTGGTGCTTGCAAAAATCAAAAAATGAGTTGTTATCAAACTCTCCCCCGTGATCAGTGCGGATTGAGCATATCTTATTAACATTTCCATGCTTAATCTTATTAAAGAATTCTTTAAAGATTTTCAGTGCTTCATTTTTGTGAGCCAGAAATTTTACCCAAGTGAACCTAGAAAAATCATCTACAATGACAAAACCAAATCGTTTGCCATTGAGACTTAGTGTTCAAGTAGGTCCAAAAAGGTCCATGTGCAACAATTCATAAGGTTTAAAGGTACTTACCGGTGCTTTTGATTTGAAGGATTTCTGGGTTTGTTTTCCCTGTGCACATGCATCACAAAAATTTCATTCTTATTGAAGGAAATTTCAGGAAGTCCATTTACCAGTTTCAGCCTCATGATCATGTGTAAGACATTGTAGCTTGCATGCCCAAGCCTACGATGCCACAAGGTATGCTCATCCTGTTTACTTGCAACAAGACACAAAATTCATTTTCTGGATCATCTAGATCAACCAAATAAATGTTGTTAACTCTTTTTCCAGAAAATTTAAGACTTCCTGTTTCCTTATCAACAATTGACATTAATTTCATTCAAAGACAACTTTATGACCTTATCGCACAATTGGCTTATGCTAAGCAAGTTATGGTGAAGACCATCAACTAACAGTACATTGTCTATTGAGTTGGAGGCATACTTACCAACCTTACCTGAACCAATGATCTGGCCTTTATTGTTACCTCCAAAAATAACTTGACCTCCGTCTTTTTCCACCAGCAAACAGAATTTGTCTTTGTTGCCGTCATGTGCCTCGAGCAACCACTATCCAGGTACCATTTGTTTTGATTTTAGGCTGCTAGGCATTCCTGCATATGTGGATCAGACAAGAGGTTTTAGTACCCAAATTACTTTGGGTCCCAATGTATCATTCATGCCAAAAAGTAAATGCTTCGGAATCCAATCTTGCTTGATTTTCAGTTTATTTGGATTATTCCAGCATCGTTTTGCATTGTGCCCAACTTTCTTACAGACATTGCTGTAATCACGGGATTTGTATCCCCCTTTTTTGAATTGATTATGAATATGTAGGGATTAGGAAATTTACCGTGATCGCCACCAATGCATTCGCCTCTTGATGTTTAGATGGAGGGTTGACTACCTTGGAAAGGAAAGATGATGGGGAAGGCGTACCTGATAATGCGACGTAGGAGGCGTCGCCTTGCTCTCTTCTAAACGCGACGTAGGAAGGGGCACCTTCTTGATCACGACAGGGTCCTGGTCGCCTTCCTCTTCAGTAGGTGGAAATGTGGGTTCTTCGTATTCCTGCTCCTCAGCCGGTCGAGGGACAGGAGCCTCACCTTGCTCTGACCTTTAAACACCTACCAAAGTGATTTAAACAAACAAGAAACCCATTAGAATTCATGTATATGAAATCTATTCAATGAAAAGCACATGAACATGAGCTATTATGGGGGGAACTCACAAGATTGGGGTTTCTAACCCCTATTGGAACTCGGAAAGGAACTCAATAGGAAGCTCTCCTCCAAATTTGAGAGGATTTGGATGTGATTTGGACGTCCAAAACATGCAATTTCCATCAATAGCTTGTGTCCAAGTTGGCTTCGGATTGAGTTTCCTGTTTAAAGTCCAGAATGCGACGGCCTAAGTGTCGCCTTCCTGAATGCGACTCCTCGATATGTCCCCTTCCTCATATGGAAGGTGACTTAAGTCATTTTCGATTTTCTGAGGATTTAAAATATGGAATGATGATGGCGACATAGGGGCTGTCGTTTTTAGGAAGGCGACCTAGGGCTTGTCGCCTTCTGGTCTTTTCTGTATTTTGGCATGTAATGCGTCCAACTCCCATGCGCAGTCTTCAGAATTGAAACATCGGACTCCTAACTTAGAGAGTTATAGATTGATTTGACCAGGAGGGTCCTCCAGGGCGATGAACTAATGGAAATGATGTCATGATCGGAGAAAGCCAGCTTGACGATGATGAGCCAACGTGGGGCTTCAATGATACGACAAAGGATTTTGCTCGACTTATGGGTCAGAAATGGGTGTCTACAGATTGCCCCTCCTTGATGCCGGCTTTGCAAGGGAGTGGAGCGGTGATGGAGCGAAAATGGCGTGAGACGGCGATGTAGCGGAATGAGCTGAAAAGCGGGCATAAAGGTAAAGAGACACCCATTCTGGACGAATAAGCAGAGAGAATTATCCGGCTGACCTTGATCATGGCTGGGAACAGAGTGCGCAGATGGTTCTTATTTGGGACGAATAAAAAAAGAAAAGAATGATCAACCTCCTGATTCAAGAGGTACCCTGGCTATCTTTATCGTGCAGGTTTCGTTCATTAGGGGATTGGTGCTGCCCGGCGGGTCGATTCGACTCTGGCCTTTGAGCGGTTCACGACTAATGAGCGGATCGGGGATAAAGAAATGTCTGTTGTAATGAATGGGGATGATAGGAATCCCTCATAGGAACCACACTGGCAGACTGGACCGAGCTGTAAGCTCGAGGAAAACTTTCAAATTCGGAGTGGAATTCTTGTCCGAAAATGGAGGACTCGTGTTGGGACATCATTGGGAAGCTGACTTCGACAAATCATGATTCATAGAGCTCAAAGTTCCTACATGATACATGCTGGGCTAAATAAAAGGAAATCATAAAAACAAATGCAAAGAAAGGGAAAAAAATAACAAGTATTCAAGGATAATATTGCTAGACAATATGAGCAAGGGTCAAGACACTTCGCATCCCCGACGTGCGATAGAATCCATCATCCCCGAGTTATATCACCCAACGGCCTATCCAGTGATTAGCAGTGTGCACTTAGATCATCCTTGTTTTTGATGAAGGGGAACTCAGATCCTAGAACACACTGGGAACCAGCCGGTCCTTGAGCTGATATAATAGCGTAGATACCATATAGTAATGCGAAGGGATTAGGGTTAGAGATACTTACCTGACTTACCAGACGTCTTTTGATTTTCTGGATTTTCTGGATTTTTATGGATTTTTCTGCATTTTCTGATTTTTATGGGTTTTCAATAATCAAAGTAGTAAAGATCGATATGATACAGATGCAAATGCACCAAACAATGAACATCAAAGCATATGTGCAATATTCTGAACAGTCACAAAGGAATAAGTAAGACAACATAGACTGATCAGAAGGCGACATAGGAATTGTCGCAACCCTAGACTTAAGAAAGCGACACATGTAGTGTCGCCACTATGAAGGCGACATAGCGATATGTCGCGACACCAGGATGCACAGCCCGAGCTCAAAAGCTTTCATCATGCGACTTGGTTTTGACTCCCATTAGGATTCTTATTGCCTCCTACTCCAAGTCCCACTTCTAATGGGTCTTCCCTTCCCCTTCCAAGAAGGAATAGGAGTGCTAAGGCTCTATAAATAAAGGGGATGAGAGGCAAAATACGTAGCTCTCTCTTCTCTCTTCTTTTTTTCAAGGTTTGCAAGCTTCTATGGCCATGAAGAGAGAGGAGGTGGCGCGGTGGCGCCAGGAGGCAGAGGCGGCGGCACGCTGGCAGCAAGAGGCGGCGGAGGCGGTGCGCTAGCGCCAGGAGGCGGAGGAGGCGGCGCGACTGCGCGCCGAGGCTGGGGACCTCCGCACCCAGCTAGGGGAGGAGAGGCATCGCAGCGACATGCTGCGATCCGAGATGAAGGGTCTGGAGAGGGCCCTAGCCTTGGTCGGACGCAGTCGATCGACGACCAGCAGAGCAGTATCCCGAGCGGATCCGCTGGACACTATCTAACGGTTCCTCCGGACGGCAGAGGAACGAGGAGGAGGAGCGAGACGGCGTGAGAGAGCGCCAGAGGGGAGCGAGACCGGGCCGAGGGCGATGGCCCCTCCGTCTCCCCGCCCGCTTGAGGGTACGGGGAGAGCGTTGAGGGCTTGTACTCTTTGTTTGCCCCTTTTGTTATGGTGATGTATATGCATGGAATGGAATGGACCCTTTTTATCTTATGGTTTGCGACTGAGTGACGGGTGAGAGCGACGGGTGAGATGTGAGTGTCGCCTTCTTTCTTTCGCGTCCTGCACACTTAGACAACCACAAGACAAGTTAGATCTGTTCTTAGGCTTAGCCCCTTGCTTTAAAATACGACGAGTGACTGACCTTGATGATTAGTCAAGGGGCTAAGCCTTATTAAATAGGCGAAATATGCGAATAATCAAATGAAATGCATGTATGCAAACGGCTTGGAATTTTGAAAACATCATTTAATGTTTTGAGGTTTTTGGAATATCTGATTTTTAGGGTTTTGGAAATATTTGGTTTTTTTTTTGGAGTTTTAGGAATATTTGATTTTTTGAATTTTAAAAATATTTGATTTTTTGGATTTTTGGAATATCTAATTTTTTGGAGTTTTGGAAATATTAGAATTTTTTGGAGTTTTGGAAATATTTGATTTTTTTTTGGAGTTTTGGAAATATTTGATTTTTTTTTGGAGTTTTTTTTTTTAGCGCCTAAAGCTGGCGTTAGCCCTTCCTAAAATAAGACACGCGAGACGGAAGATACTCGCATCTTCGGGCCACAACACTTAAACCGATTCGAGCCGCTGGTTAGGAATCTCATTCACCTCCGGTTCTCGCCACAGGGCTTTCTATGTTAGGACGTGCGTAAGGGGTCACAACGCCTTGGAAAACTACCCTTAGTCGAAGCTCGCGACTAATTAAGCCCTACCCAAGAGGTGATTCGGTCTTATAAGGGAAAATGGAAGATCATTTTAGGAAAGTCTTGTGTAGGTATAGGGATGTTGGGTTCGGCTACTTCCTACAGCATACCCTTCGGAGATTGGGTCTGTTGTGGAGGGACTTTATGGTCTTTTGCTATGGACTTGCCTTGCTTTGGGGCATGCGTACGACCGGGCTCATTAGTGTCCCGCGGGGACTTTGCAACTCTTTGTCATGCCCTGTTGTATTATGGATCTTCTTTTCTTTTTTGTTTCTTTGCTTCTTTGCCCCTTTGTTATTTTGACCGTCCCTGTTTGAGGCTTCCTCTCGTCGGGGTATGCTATAGGTTGGTGACCTCGCCTTTACAAACCATTTGCCCTTACACTTCGACCGATTAGGAGAGAATGACCGATGCATCGCTAGAGTAGAGCCCGCATAGTTGCAGCATCTACCAAGTGTAGTTATCCGGGCTTGCTGTGTGCGTGTGTGTTAATCCTAACTTGGAGCGACCCTTGGCGATTAGAGAGGTATCTTGGACTCCCACACGGGGCTACTCCCCGATCTAGGTGTTGTGGCCTCGCACCTATAGCCCTAAGGATAGAATCATTTGAGGTACAACCCATTCCACGGATGTGACAATTCGATGCCCTCAGCATTGACTAAGCGGTAAGCGTTTCTGGGGTAGACTTCCCTCACAACGTATAGACCCTCCCAATTAGGTTGCAGTTTGGACCTAGGACCTCCGGGTTTGATGAAAATGCGCTTCAAGACCATATCGCCCTCTTGGAATTTACGCTCAATTACCTTTTTTTTGAAAGACCTTGAGATTCACCTTTGATATGAAAGCACATGATCGGCTGCCATAAGCCGCCTTTCATCTAAGAGTTCCAATTGGACTAGCAACGCCTCTCGACGTTCATCAAGATTAAGTTCCTTGTCTAATTGGACTTTTAGTGAAGGGATTAGGATCTCGTATGGAACTACCGCCTCCATCCCGTAAGTGAGAGCATACGGGGTTTGTCCCGTGGAGTGCGGACGGAGGTACGGTAGGCCCATAGAGCCTCTATTAGCTTTTCTGGCCAGTCGGCAAATTTATGCGACTCACAGGTCTTCTTTAAAATTTTAAGAAGGGTTTGTTTAGTTGCTTCAGCTTGGCCATTGCCTTGTGGGTAATACGGCGATGAATGATGCAGAGTGATGTTGAATTTCTTACAGAGGTTCTGGAGCTCTTGTGCGATGAATTGCGGCCCATTGTCCGTGACGATGCTGCTTGGCACTCCGAAACGCGAGATGATGTTTCTCATGATGAAGCGCACACAGTGGATGCTTTGATTTCTGTGAACGATTCTGCTTCTGCCCACTTGGTGTAATACTCAGTTGTTGTTAGGATAAAAGACTTCTGTTTGATATGAGCATTAGGATCACCAAGAGGGCCAACAATATCGAAAGCCCACATGGAGAATGGCCAAGGTGTGGAGAGTGGGTGTAGTGAGGAGGAAGGGGCATAGATCAGCATGCAGTTGACACTTGACACACCTACGGACGTAGATGGTACAGTCTTCCTCTAGGGTTGGCCAGTAATAGCCCTGCCTAATAATCTTCTTCGTGAGCATTTGACTCTTAACGTGCCCTCCGTATTCACTAGCATGGGCCCCTTTCACCACTTTCCAAGCCTCGTCATCAGTAAGGCATCTTAAAAGGTCTCCATTAAGGGTTCGCCTGTACAGAACTTCTCCGACAACTGTGTACTTTAAGGCGGCTCTTCTGATGGCCCTGCGGTCTTCTGCACTTGACCCTTCAGGATACGTTCCATCCCTGCAGTATTGCTCTATCTCAAAGTACCATGGCAGTTCTTCTTCATTCAGGATCTCTTCGAGTTCAGTCAACATGATTTGCTGTGCTCCTCTCTTCCTAGCCCTCTCTTCTAAGGTCGTCCTAAGGTCGCTAAACCAAGGGTCCTGAGTAGATGGAAAATTGAGACGTCGGACGACGATTGTCTCAGTCCGGTGGCTCAGAGGGAAGGATAGGGATGAGGCTAACGACACCAGAGCCTCGTCCAAGATATTTTGGGAGCGAGGAGTGTGAATGTAGATGAGCTTGCAGAACTGCCTTGCCAACAGCGTGACTAGGTCTTGGTATGGCTTGAGCTTCGGGTCACGAGTGCGGTAAGTTGAGAGCACCTGCCGCAAAACAAGCTGAGAGTCCCTTGTGATTCTGAGGTGTGATGCCCCCAGCAAGTAAGCATGTTTGAGGCCAGCAAGGAGAGCTTCATACTCGGACATGTTATTAGTAGCGGGGAAGGTGAGTTGATATGCAAAGGGGATGGTAATACCTTCCGGGGTGAGCAGCACGGCTCCAATGCCCCGTCCCTGAGAGTTGAGTGCACCATTGAAATGAAGGGACCAGAAGGGGTCTTTGATTATGGCCGAGAGTTCCTCATCGGGGAATTCCTCTCAGAGGGAGTCACTGTGAGGGAGTGGGAGATGGGCTAGATGCTCGGCGATGGCATACCCCTTGACGGCCTTTTGGACCACAAAGGATATATCAAACTGAGAGAGGAAGCTCTGCCAGCGTGCCAGCCGATCAGAGAGGACGGGATTTTCAAGAAGATATCGGAGTGGATCCATCCTTGAGATCAGCTTGACCTCGTGGGCTAGGAAGTAGTGCTTGAGCTTTTGGACTACCCACACGAGTGCGGCACAAGTTTTGTCCGCGGTGGTGTACTTGGATTCGGCGGTGTTGAAGAGCCTAGAGAGGTAGTACGCTGTCCTATCTTTCCCAGACTCATCATGTAGTGCAAGGACAGCTCCTAGGGAGTCATCAATGACTGAGAGATACAAGATTAGTGGTTTCCCGGGTATGGGAGGCTGTAAGACTGGGGGATTCATGAGATAACTCTTCAGCTCATCGAAGGCTGCTTGGCATTTGTCATTCCATTCGAATTTTGCCCCTCCTTTTAAGAGATCATAGAACGGGCGGCATCTTTGCGAATGCTGGGAGATAAATCTTCTGATGAATTGCAAACGCCCGATTAGCCCTCTCAGTTGTGAGATGTTATTTGGAGGCGGCATCTATGCTATTGCCTTGGCCTTGTTTGGATCGATCTCAATGCCCCGCTTACTATCTATGAAGCCCAACAGTTTTCCTGACGATACCCCGAACACGCACTTCTTTGGATTCATTTTCAGCTGATACTCTCTAGATCTCTGCAGCACCTTGGCTAGGATCTCGGGGTGTTCTCTCCTAGTTCTTGATTTCACCAAGATGTCATCCACGTAGACTTCAACATAGACATGGATCATATCGTGGAATATGGCCATCATCGCCCTCTGGTAGGTAGCCCCAGCATTCTTCAGCCCAAATGGCATGACTACGTAGCAGTATGTTCCCCATGGGGTGGTGAAGGATGTTTTCTCTTGATCCTCAGGAGCTAGACGGATTTGGTTGTAACCTGAGTATCCGTCCATGAATGAAAGGGTCTCGTACCGGGCAGTATTATCGATCAGCACATCAATGTGAGGAAGCGGGAAGTCGTCCTTCGGACATGCCCTATTCAGGTCCCTGAAGTCGATGCAGATTCAGACTTTTCCATCTTTCTTCATAACATGGACGATATTGGCCACCCAGTTCGGATAAAGCAATACCCTGATGAATCTAGCCTTATGGAGTTTGTCTACTTCGTCCTTCATCTTTAGGGCCATGAGTGGGTGGAACCTTCGGAGTTTCTGCTTGATCGCCTTTGCCCCTTCTTTCAGTACCAGTCAGTGCTCCACCAGTGAGGGGTCTAGGCCGGCATGTCCTCGTAAGACCAGGCGAATGTGTCCTTGTACTCCCTCAGGATTTGCACCAGTTCCTCTTCTTCATCAGGAGGGAGGTTTGCTGAGATAATCACAATCCTGGGATCTTCTTCTGTTCCAAGGTTGACTTCCTTAGTAGGTTCATCCATTTCCGTTGTGGGCTCATCAAATCTTCTTACTCCACTGGCATATTTTTCGGCAGCGTCATCTACTTCGCTATCCTCTTCATCGACGGGTCCTCATCATTCATTATCTCGTAAACGCCAAATTGTCGTCTATGAACACCCCATCCTGCTCAAAAACTTCTTCAAACCCAGCGCTTCCCTTGTGAACTCCTCTATCATTAGCAGCGCTTCACACCGCCGAGCTAGCTCTTGAAGATATCTCTGGGGATAGCTTTTCCCCGCTGCTTCCTAGGATGCTGCTTGAAATTGGCGGATACCAGGCTGACCTGACTCTCTACCCTAGGCCTATCTATCCTAATGCTAGACTCACCTACCCTAGACTCTCCTAGACTAGACGACTCTACAAGACTGGGGGAGGACATGGTGTCCCCGAAGAGGATGGCTCCTAGTGAAGGAGCAGGAGGGGGACCCCCAGTCGAGGGGTGCCCCTGATCAGGAGAGTGAAGGAGAAATGCCGGCTCTTCGACCTCAACAAGCATTTGAAAATGGGCGTTCTTTTTTGGAGATCGGTGGAGAGCATGCAACAAGAGAGAGCGACCTCGTGGTCACCTAGATTGGACTGTAGGGCAGTGAGGATTGTAGGTGGGAGATCAGGTGTGAGGAGGCTGTGTGCCGCGGTCAGGAGCTGAGGGGTCAGGTGAATAAGCAAGGGAGGGGAGGACGGAACCAGACTGGGTAGGAGAGAATTCAAAAGGGACGGGTGGATGGCTAAGCAGGTGCCCTTCCAGAGTTCGTCTATGGTTTTCCCCTCTTCATAGGGGATGTTCGGCTCTCCTATGTCTGAGTCATCGCTCATGAGCTGCCTTTTAGATGTGATGGCGGTGGGTGGATCTAACAGCTCTGCCGCAGCTGGCGGCCATGTCCTTTCTTCCTCCCAGAACAGCCGGCTGAAGGCAATGGTGATGTCTTCTATGTCAAACCATCTGTACCACTCAGCTTCTGGTCCCCTGTCTTTCTCCTCCTGGTTGGACGGAGGGCTTCTAGGGCTCTATAGGTCAGCAACGGGGCCATGTGCCGAGAGAAGTTCCGGCCATGCACCTCGTGCTGTGAGAGTTCCGCCTCGACTACCACGGTATTGTATCCCGATTGGGTGGGCCCATGATAAAGTGACACGAGAGTGTCTAGGTGAGTGGTTCTCGGTCGGCCTTAAGGGTGGACGCGCTGGATGACCATGGCTTGGATTTCTCTCTGTACCCTAAGCTCCATCGGCTTTTCGTGACAATGTCAGGGATGGGTTTGACTATGCCCTGTAGCTCTGCCCCTAGCCCCTTGCCTTCTTCATATCCTAGCTTCATCATGATTTGCCACCCCTTCGTGCTTAGTGACTCTTTTCTCTTGACTGTATTGACCTGTGCCAGACTGGTCTCTCTCTTGGACTGGAACGTGTAGCTCCATGGGTAGTTGATATCTAGCACCGAAACTATGGGTTTGTTGGCTGGCCACACGGCTGGTAGGTGGGTATCGTGGAGGGCATCCACTGAGTGGGTAGTGGCTATACTCTTGACTTTGATGATCCATCCTTGAAAGGGGAACTTCAGACACTGGTGTGCAGTGGACGGTACAGCCCCGAGCGCTTCCAACCACGGCGCCCTAGAATAGCTTTGAACATGGGATCGATATCGAGGACATAGAAGTCCACAGTGACAGAGAGGGGTCCCAGTTCAGCTTGCACAGTCACCATGCCATGACAAGATCTTCTAGAGTTGTCGTATGCGGCGATGGTGGTGGGTGTCGGCCTTAGCGTCCCTTCCGATAGGTCGTAGGCTCTCAAAGTACTCAGCGGGTAGACGTTATGGATGCCCCCATGTCGACCAGTGCTGCTCCCACTGCTACATGATTGATGACCAGAGTGACGCAGAGGGGGAGCCTCCTGGCTTCCGGGGGTGCTAGTTCACTTTCTGCGAATGTGATCGCCGGCCCGCGAGTCACCATGGCCAGGGCACTAGGTAGCTTATCAGCTAGCATGTCTTCATTCACCACCACCTTCTGTAGGAAATTCCTCTGGGCTTCCTGGTGCTCTTTGGACTTCTTTATCAGCTCTAAAATGGAGATTTTAGCTGGCACGTGATCCAGGTGCTTGAGGATGTCATAGTGGGTTCCAGGCAGTGGTTCAATCAACCCCTCATCTTGCTGAACTTGTTGTTGCTGTGGCGGCTGTAGGACCTGCTGGGGGTTGGTGGAAGTGGTGGTTGTGGAGATAGGTGGGTACGGGCGGCGGAAGACCCGCCCGCTCCGCAGGGTGGTTGGATGGGTAGGTGGTTGTCTAGCGGAGGACAATGTGGCGGCGGAAGGTTGGTCTGACCCAGGTGGGGGTAGAATGATGGGTGAGGGAGTAGATATGATAGGGGGTGGAGGTGCGGAGACAGGCGAGGCGAAAGGCAAGATGACGGGTGGACTGGCGACTGGCGCGGGTGCTGAACTGATGGGCAGTATGACGGCGTTGGCCATGGAAACTAAAGGAGGGATTGACTGGGGAGCCATGTAGGCTGGTTGTATTGTTTGGGACTGGATAGGATATTGGTTAATGGCCATCATCTGCTGAACGTCTAGTTCATCATCGTACGTCCAATTCATTTGAGAGGGAGGGTGGTGGACGATAGGGTTTACCTGGGCAGGTTGCTGTGGTGGTGGATTTGGAGCTGGTGGATGGTTAGGTAATGGGTTGTAGATGATCCCGAGGTCCTGCAATGGCTGCTGGTGTTGCTGCTGTTGATGTTGTTGAGGGGGTGGTTGGCGTTGTTGCCTCTGCTGCTGTTTTTGTCTCTGCCTTTCCTTGATATCTCCGATCACCTGCCGGAGGGCTGTCTAATCTATCATGTGCTGCTCATGCAAGTCATACACCAGATCCTTGAATGTAAAACACTGGTCGATGGTGTGACCAGGCTGCCGGTGGAAGACGCAGTACCGGGTTTGATCCACACTGGGGTCAAAGGTCTCTCAGGAGGGAGCCTAATGGCGTCTGTGGAGAGCAAGGCTAAGAATATGTCGGAGAGTGTCTCCGGCAATGGCGGGTAGTGAGTTCTTCTAGGACCCATGGGACGTCTCTGCTGAGAGCCATCAGGAGGTGGCACTTGGTTGTATTGGCGTGGTGGTTGCCCTTGTGGCGGATGGGTAGGGCTCTGACCCTGGGCATTGTAAGGTTGACGGTTTTGGCTCTGGCTGCTCGTTCACTTGGACGCCCTCAGTGACTGGCCCCTGAGACTTTCTTTGGAATCGGGACTTTGGGGTTCGAACATAGAGTCGATAGGAGAATCTTTGAGCTGGGTTTGGATAAACCGGGCCTGGCTGTAGAGTTGATGCATAGTGGTGATGTCATTCATCGCCAGGATGTTTTTGTAGGCAGGCGTGGCATTGGCAATGATGATCTTCACCTTCTCTCCCTCTGTAAGGTACCCCGGAACTCTGGTGGCCATTTGCCTCCACCTATCGGCGTATGTTGCGAAATCCTCATCTGACTTCATCTTTTCGGCAATGAGATCCGTGAGAGAATATTCAGCCCAACCCTGTCTTGGAATTGTTCGAGGAACTTAGCCTTCACGAGAGTGAAGTCCTCAGCGTCCTCTGGTAGCAGGAAGTAGAACCATCTAGAGCGTGCCCGTCCAGTGACCGGCGGAAGAGATATGCCATCAAACGGCGATCATGCTGGTAGGGAGCGGACTCATAGATGAAGTCTTTGATATGAATGTACGGATTGCCTGAGCCATTGTATTTTTGGTACTTCGGCAACTCGGATGGGGAGGGGACCCATAGGCCATTGAAGTTTGGCATGTGCACATCGTGGTGCTGCCTAGGGTCGACTTGCTTGCGGAGCTCTTGGAGCTTCTTCTTGATGGACGCCCACTCGGACATCATGTCCGGTGCAACGGAGGGCTGGGCGTGCATGGACGAGGCATGAGAGGTAGGCCTGGCGCGTGGCTCAGGACGATGAGGGGAGTAACATGGCTGATATGGTGGAGACCGGGGCCTCGATTCATGGGGAAGGTAATGCTCCGAGTCAAATGGCGTGAATCGGATGTCCGCGGCCGGATGGGGGTGTTGTCGACTTGTTCCATTATAACATGGGGGTCAGAGGTGACTGCCGCGGGGTGTGACGCGCCCGCTCTAGGTGAGGGTGAGGAAGCGGCCTTTCCTTTAGGGCCGTCATGAGGGTCTGGATCTGGGACTGATCAAGTTGGGAATTAAGCGCAAGAGCTGAGTGGCTTGATCATCCAACTGAGGAGGATGGGTGTTCTGGGACGGGCCGCTATCGTTGTGACGGTGACCCCTAGAGGCATGGACAGTAGCGACCCAAGGCCGGGTCGATTCCCCAAAGAGGTCATGAGGAAGGGAGTCCTCGTAGTCTTGAGAGTGTAGAGAGCGGGATCCTGATTCTCATCGTAGACTTGGTTCAGATATGACTCCATATTTGGAAATGAGCACAAAAAGATGGGAAAGCCTTTCCAGACTTTAGAGGGACGACTTAACCTAGACAAACTTTTAGTTTCCTAAACACACAATCCTATGCAGACAAAAGGAAAGAGAAAATGTCTCACCCAAAGCAAGCAATTGGCAATGATGATGGTTTCTTTTAATTGATTCAAGTTTGCCTTTTAGTGATTTGACTTTTAGCAAGTTCTCTCCGAGTAAGGAAGGGGTTCCTAAATGGGAAAAGGCTTCCAACTTCGGGTATGACTAGGGTTCTCTCAACCTTACCAAATGAAGTTTAGACTCGATCCTAGGAGGCGCCGGGTACAACCAGCCCGGCGACCGCGTGGGAATCCACGGTCAGCAGGGACTTACGGAGGCCCTCAAGCGAGTGCTCTAGTCGGACACAAGGAGTATGTGGCCGAGAGAGCGAGCGTCGCTGAGGAGGAAACCTATACTACGAATATGGAAAGATGTATGCAAATCCTATGTGCACCGGGGTGCATGCAAAATTCTAACCTAGTACTAACACAACAAGAATTAGGACTAATTGCTCTCAGAGGCAGAAGGCGACAATGGAGCTGTCGCGACCAATATCGCGACAATAATCCTATCGCTTTCCTTCTCACAGTGGACAGAGGGCAATTAAGTCCTAAGTACGCACGAAAAATCAAGCAACCCTATAACATACAAGACTAGCAATCTCTCAAGAGCATGGAAACGGCATGGTATGATGAAATATGGATGGAGTATGTGAAAGTAAACCCAAATTTGCTAGGAAATTCAAGGACCAGGGTACTGATCTGAATGCGACTGAAACCCCGTCGTCTTCTGTGTCGCAACAATGGCCGTGTCGCTTTCTCCGCAGACTCAACAAATCTTAAATAAATCAAGCAAGTGTAGGGGCAGACTGTGTACCTGGTAGCGACGCGACTTCTGTCGCCTTCCCTTATCGCGACGCAGCCTACGTCGTCTTCCTCACAGCACACAGAAGACAAAACAGACAAGGAAGGATGCTGTGTACTGACCCGATTGCAACGTGCCGTATGTCGCTAAGAAGATAGCGACGCCTCCATTGTCGCTGTCTCACCCAGAATCGCAGAGCACTGACAAACTCAAAGGAAGAGAACCAAAAACGGAAAACTAACCACACAACACACCTGTTAGATGATAGGGACGGCAGGGAAAGGAAGAACAAGCGTGATGGGCACAAGTGGTCCCACCGTGATCGTCAAAAGGTGTAATTACGGGATTTGTATCCCCCTTTTTTGAATTGATTATGATATGTAGGGATTAGAAAATTTACCGTGATCGCCACCAATGCAGTCGCCTCTTGATGTTCAGATGGAGGGCTGACTACCTTGGAAAGGAAAGATGAGGGGAAGGCGTACCTGATAATGCGACGTAGGAGGCGTCGCCTTGCTCTCTTCTTAACGCAATGTAGGAAGGGGCGCCTTCTTGATCACGACAGGGTCCTGGTCGCCTTCCTCTTCAGTAGGTGGAAACGTGGGTTCTTCATCTTTCTGCTCCTCAGCTAGCCAAGGGACAGGAGCCTCACCTTGCTCTGACGTTTAAACACCTGCCAAAGTGATTTAAACAAACAAGAAACCCATTAGAATTCGTGTGTATGAAATCTATTCAATGAAAAGCACATGAACATGAGCTATTATGGGGGGAACTCACAATATTGGGGTTTTTAACCCCTGTGGGTGTTAAGAAGGGTGTGTGTGTCGTGATCTAATGCTAAACTATGAAGAAAACAAGACTATGCATGCAAGAATTGAACGAAATAATGGGGAAAAGGGGAGAAGAATTGTGTAGCCGATGGAAAACGCCCTGGGGGGCTCTTCTGAGTCATCTGGAGGAGAAGCCCTCTTCGTGGAAGGTGAAGCTCTCTGGAAGTGGAAGAAGCAGACTCCGGCCTTGCCCAAAAAGATGCAGAGATGAGGTACTTATGGGTGATTATTCCAACTCGGGTCTGAGAGGAATAATGGGAAGTAGTCCGACTCTAGGTAAGTATGGCTGTGCAAGGGCTATTGGAACTCGGAAAGGAACTCAATAGGACGCTCTCCTCCAAATTTGAGAGGATTTGGATGTGATTTGGACGTCCAAAACATGCAATTTCCATCAATAGCATGTGTCCAAGTTGCCTTCGGATTGAGTTTCATGTTTAAAGTCCAGAATGCGATGGCCTAAGTGTCGCCTTCCTGAATGCGACTCCTCGATATGTCGCCTTCCTCATATGGAAGGTGACTTAAGTCATTTTTGATTTTTTGAGGATTTAAAATATGGAATTATGATGGCGACATAGGGGCTGTCGTTTTCAGGAAGGCGACCTTGGGCCTGTCGCCTTTTGGTCTTTTCTGCATTTTGGCATGTAATGCGTCCAACTCCCATGCGCAGTCTTCAGAATTGAAACATCGGACTCCTAACTTAGAGAGTTATAGATTAATTTGACCAGGAAGGGTCCTCCAGGGCGATGAACTAATGGAAATGATGTCATGATCGGAGAAAGCCAGCTTGATGATGATGAACCAACGTGGGGCATCAATGATACGACAAGGGATTTTGCTCGACTTATGGGTCAGAAATGGGTGTCTACAATTGCATGATGAAGATTTTTACAAAATAGTGGGTTTGTTATTCTGAGGAACATGCATGGGCATTTTACCCTTCTGTTGCCTGGTTAGCTTTTCTTTAGAAGCATGTTTCCAGACCTGTCGACAACCCTCTTTGGGGCTGTTGACAGAATTCTTAGTTGTGTTAACAGCTGAACTGATTTTCTTGGGTTCCTGTTTCTTACCCTTGGCTTGACCTTTCTTATTCTTGGAAGGGACTTGATAGCTTGTGCTTGGGCTAGAATCAACAAAAGAAGTTATCAAAGTCTCTCCCATTTTCTTTTATTTTACTGGTTGATATCCAATTCCATGTTTTGCAACAAAGATGTTTGACCCCAAAATTGCATCAAGATTCTGTTTTCCCTTAACGAATCTTTTAAGATCTCCATATTTTACTTTTAGATCTTTTTCAGCATGTTCCAAGTTTTTCTTAGTTTCTTGATGTTCATTTTGAAGACGTTCAAGAGAGTTGGTTAGACTTTCCTTTTATTTTTGACTTTCTTTCAATTTTATTTTCAAGCAATCCATTTCCTCACAATGAGATTCCTCATCAATTTTCATCATTTCAATTTCCTTAGTTAAGGCAACAACTTGTTCATCATTGTGTGTGTTATGAACAAAAGAATTGATTTTCTTTTTCAATGCCTTGTTTTTAGATTTCAATTCACAGAATTTTTCAAATAGGACAGTGTATGCTTCTTCCCTTTCATCAACAGTATAAGTTTCAAAGGAAGAATTTACCTCATTGGAGTCATCGCTTCTAGCCATTAGACACTGAATTTCTTCATCTCCAGAGGCTTCTTGTGCGTCCTCGTCTTCATCTTCATCACTCCAAGTTGCCAACATTGCCTTGGCTTTCTTGATGGTGAATTTCTCTTCAACTTTTTCTTGAGTTCGGGGCATTCTCCTCTCATATGCCCTTGTTTCTTGCACTCATAGCATACAATGTCAGATTTTTTGTTAGACTCAAATTTATTTGAGAAATCATTCTTTTGGAAGGATTTGGAATTACCTGAGCCTTTCCTTTTGAATTTGAGGAATTTCTTGAATTGTCTAGTGAGCATGGCCATTTCATCATTTTCACTATCACTAGACGTTTCAGGTTCATCACTTTCCTGTTGAACATCCTTTTTGGATCTAGAGGAACTTTTGCTTGAAGCTTTTAAGGAAATTGACCTTTTTGGGTTTCCTTCAGTTTCTTTCCTTTTCACATTTATTTCATACGTCATCAGGGAGCCAATTAGTTCATCCAATTTCATCTTTGAGAGATCTTTTGAATCCTCAATGATAGTGGTCTTAGTGTTCCATGAGGATGGAAGAGACCGAAGTATCTTCCTCACTAAATCACTTTCTGAGTATTCTTTCTTAAGACCTTTCAATTCATTTATTATTAACATGAATCTAGCAAACATATTTGAGATAGTTTCATCATTCTTCATCTTAAACATATCATACTCAGAAACTAGCATGCTTGCTTTGGTTTCCCTTACCTAGGACGTACCTTCGTAGATAAGTTCAAGTTTGTCTCACATCTCTTTTGCCGAAGTGCATGTGGAGACTCTTGAGTATTCTTTGGGATGAACAACGCACTGCATCATGTTCAGTGCGCTCCAGTTGAGAGTTCCCTTCGCAATCTGGTCCTTTGTCCAGGTATCTTCGTCTTCTGGCAGTGTATATGCTCCTTTGGAAATGATCTTCCATAGCTCGAAATTTTGAGCTCTCAGAAACACCTGCATGCGATTTTTCCAATAAGGATAGTCAGTGCCATCGAAGAAGGGTGGCCTGGTCACATAGTGTCCCTCGGGCATCAACCCCTTGTTAGATTCCATAAGACTGAGAATCTCCTGATCGCGAGATCAAGCTTTAAAAGTAGTAATTCGGAGAAACCTCGCTCTGATACCAATTGAAAGATGTGCGGAATTAGCCAATATGGTAATCTAGAAGGTGTTAGTTATGGGTGTCCCCAAGCCAATCATAACTTGTACAATTTTGTTCTTTAATAATAATAAAAAGGTTGTTATATTCATTATGTGTAATGCGTTTATCGTTTCATTAGGAAGTCCATGAATATGCACAATGGATATTAATTATGATGAGATTGTAACAATGGGATTAATATCCTTTAAACGTATATTCTTAATTGTTCCTAGTCGTGGGATATTCGAGAAGGACATCGAATATCCGGTTAGACTAGTACAGGTTGCACCTTCTCATATGATGAGGGTGACTGGTCTCATAGTCACTTGTGTGGAGACACTAAGGTGAATCTGTAGGTGCTCATTGGAGAATGAGTTCACTGAACTGATTCGTTATGAATCGCTGGATGGTAATGTTACCTAAACTGTCAACCAACTAGATTCATTGTCACAGTGGCGTGATTGGTTCTTAGACCTGAGACACCAAGGACAGCTTGTTGGTGGACTTCTGGGTTTTGACCTTAACTTATAGATCTCTAGCCATGAGGTCTTAATTAGTTAAGTGTTTGGATCTAGCGGAATACCTTCGAAGGTGATTGTGTGGTCAATATGGGATCGCTCGCTCTCGGTAATAAGAGAGTGAATGCTCTAAGGAAAGATGCCTGATAGTCCCTGGCCAGAGCATGACCACTTATCAGAAAAGGAGTTTTCTGATATTGTTATGCGACATCTAATCCAAGTGATTGCGTATATTAGGGTTTGACATTTGACCATACCCTAAGTGCACTCGGAGTATTGTACGAGCGAAGAACTATAGTCACGTGGTAACTGTTGACAGAAAAGGTTCCTTGATTGGGTTGCTGAACCCCAATGCTTTCCAAGATCAAGTGGTGTTGCTTGGCACCCAACTTGATTGGAAGCCCGATCAATTATTATGAGACGATAATCGATTGTGTAATTAATTAATATGAGTTATTAATTAATTACAGTAAGTCAATAAAGAGTTATTGGACTTAATGGGCTGAAAACTGGACTAGCACTTGGGCCTAGAGGGTCACACGCAATAGAGTTCCGAGCAGACTGGGAAGGATGGACATTATAGACAATAACTGGGTTTTTTTGAAAACCTGCAGTGTCTATAAATACACGTGGAGAGTCAAACCCTGGCCAGGCTACAGGTCTTCTCTCTTGGCCGCCCCCCTCCTCTCTCTCTCCTTAGGGCGCCCCCACCTCTTCTCTCTCCTAGCACATGGTGGAGCTGAGATCTGGGAGACGCGTGGAGACCGAGGAGATCCCGTCTGCGTCTGGAGTTCACGTGGATACGTCTTGAGGCCGCACACCTGAACAGCTTGAAGCACCAGTGCCTCCAGCGCTACCACGTCCCCGGTTTGGGAGTTTCGCAACCCCGCAAAGGTAAAGATCGGATCTTCCTACGCGCGGGTTTTCAGTTTTTGTTCGATTCAGACCATCGGCAACGATATCAACCTGAGTGAATTGTGCTTTCCGATGGGCTCTGATCGATTCCTTACAGTGGTATCAGAACCAGGTTGCTGGCTCGGTCGGAATCGGCACCATATGAATGTTATTTCAAGTGTTTTTGTCGATTCGCGTTCTGCATGAATCGCCAAGTTTGCTGCGTTCTTGGGTCGCACATGGGATGTGCACTTCCTGTTTGGTACATGGGAATCGTTACCTGTACCAAGGGCATCGCGAAGAACCCTTTGTGGCATCGTTTGGCCCTCTGTAGAGGTCACACGGCCCTCTGTAAGATGCCGCCGCCATGCTTCTTAGATAGTCCAAGAACGGGCGATTTCTGTAGAGTTTTGGGGGTTTTACGGGTTTTTCTGGGCGTTGGGGGCCTTGGAAGGCGGCCTCTGGCGTCGCCGGCGCCGTCCGCGGCCGCCGGTGGTGGCGCGGGGGCCGGCATGGCCGCCCTGCGCCAGAGGGAGGCGGAGGCTAGGGTTTCACCCTAGCCGCGCGCGCCCCCCCATTCGGGTGGGAGGGGAAAACCCGCGCGGGTCCCCCGCGGGCCGTGCACGGATCCCTCGTGGGCCGCGTACGGGTCCGCCTGCGGGTAAGTCGCGGGCGGACCCTCGCGGGTCTCGAGCGGGCCGCAGGCGGATCCGGCCTGCGCCGGATCCGATCGGCCCATTCCCCCCCCCCCCCCCCCCCCCCCCCCTTTTAAGATTTTAGAATGTTTTTATATTGTTTAAAAGCTAGAATTTTTTTTAAAAAAAATCCCAAAAAAATTCTGAAAAAATATTTTGACGGTTCTAAAATGTTTAGCTCTTTGTAAATTAATTTTCAGATGTTTGACCCATGTTTAATTAGTTTAAGGAAATTCTAAAATTGTTTTAGTTATTTCCTCTTATCTAATTAATGCATATTAATCAGTTTGAGAATGTGATTCTCATTAAATTAATTAATAGTAAATTTTGGCGGATTCATGCAGCAACGGTGAATTGCGTTTATCTAATGTTGATTAGATGTATTCCACATTAGCTAAATTGTTTAGTTAAATGGTTTTCAAAATATAATTATTATATTTTTGAAATAAAAGTTATTTCAGAAGTAATTATGTGATAATTGCTTATTGATGCATGTGATGTGTTGATGTGTGGATGGATGATCATGGACATAGATTTCATATGATGATGTGTATGGTTTATGGCATGTGATGTAATTTATGAGGACTGCGTGCCTCCCTCTCTCCCTCTATTAAATCTGGGTTGTACATTCTATCTCCCTCCTGTTATGTACTCCCCTTGACTTGTTCAAGGTTTCTTATTATTATCTGATGTATATTTATGGGCCTGCGAGTCCAATTTAAATATTACTTGTAATTTTAAGAAGCAGATTGGCGGAGATGGAGGAGAGTACCATGCAAGGCCTTCCTGGAGATAGAGTTACATCAAGCAAAAGCATTCGATGCGGGGCTGCCATATGTTTGCCATGTTTGTGGATTACCTACTAGCTCTGGTAATGCCACTCTATGTTAAAGTCCATGATCATCCATCATTTTTCTTCATATATGTGATATGTGTGGAATGTGCTATGATATATATAATTAAATATATATGATATCCAAATTCTATATATCAATAGCACGCAGATAAAGTGACCAAGATTAAATATGATAAAATCCCTCATCGTTCAAACTTTAAGTTGTAGCGTAATCATTTAGAATGAATTACGTGGCCCTCCATCATTATAGTTTTAGGATTGCCATTAGATTGGGCAAGTTTGTTGTGCTATCCACAAGGCTTGTCAAATCTGATGACAAACTAAAACTATGGCATGGTGATGCCCTAAACGGGGTAGAGGAACGGTGTAGCTTTGTTGTGCTATCCAAAAGGGCTACATCCAAATCTATGCTCGTTACGTAATGATGGTACTGCTTAAACTAGATTTAATGACTTGTTGTGCTATCCACAAGGTCATTAAAATTCAGGGGCCGAAATAAGATCGGATATTGCAAGAGTTGTAAGTGTCAAGGGTTGACCGCTTTCATATCATAGTATGGTTTGTTGTGCTATCCACAAGATCATGCTATGAGTCTGTGAGATTCCGATCCCCGCTAGGAGACCGTCGGTGACTCCCATTCTGTATATCTGAGGGTTATACAGTCTGTCGAAAAATAGTGGGAGCTAATCTTGATTAAGTCCTAATCTAGATTTAATTATTATTATAAACATCTGCTACTTGTGTTTACATTTCCTTTATAGGCAAAAATGTCGTCGAGTACCCACTCCGAGGCATACTGGATGCCAACAAATTGACAGGTCCAAACTACTCGGATTGGCTCAGGAACCTGAAGATTGTCCTCAGGTCTGAGTGCATTGCCTATGTCCTGCAGGGTGAGATCCCCGCTGAACCACCTCTTAATGCACCTGAAGGGGAAACACTTGAATTTGCGAAGTGGAAGGAGGATTCCACTCTGGCCCAATGCTACATGCTTGCCTCAATGAGCAATGAGTTGCAACGGCAGCATGAGAACATGGATGCTAGATCCATCATGCAGCACTTGTAGGAGCTCTTTGAAGAGTAGAGCAAGGTAGAGAGATATGAAATATCCAAGGCCCTATTCAGAGCTCGCATGGCAGAGGGGTCATCAGTACAGACTCATGTGCTGAAGATGATAGAGTGGATTGAGAGGCTCGAGGGGCTTCGATTTCCTCTTGACAAGGAGCTGAGCACGGACCTCATTCTCTAGTCACTTCCAGATTCATATTCCCAGTTCATTGTAAACTTTACAATGAACAAGATTGAGGTGAGTTTAGCTGAGATGCTCAACATGCTGAAGACTGCTGAGGGCAACCTTAAGAAGGAAAAGCCCACTGTTCTCATGGTTGGAAAGTCCAACAAGAAGAGGAGAGCAGTGCAAGCCTTTAAGAAAGGCAATGCAAAGAAGCAGTCCAAGCAGAAACAAAAGAAGGACATAAGCAAAGGAGAAGAAAAGGGCGAGTGCTTCCACTGCAAGAAGAAGGGGCACTGGAAAAGAAATTGCAAGGACTACCTTGCAATGAAGGCTCAGGAGAAGTAGAAGCTTGGCGAAGCTTCAGGTGTCTATATGATATATCTTCACTTGTCTATTAGAGATTCTACATCTTGGGTTTTAGACACTGGATGTGCTTCTCATGTCTGCAATGATGTGCAGGTGCCGACAAGTAGAAGGAAGATGAGCAAGGGCGAGGTGAACTTGAGGCTTGGAAACGGCGCAAGTGTTGATGCACATACTGTGGCGACAGTGAAGCTCAAGTTACCCTCAGGAGATTTACTTTTATTAGATGATTGCTATTTTGTGCCTAGCATTATTAAGAACATTATTTCCGTTTCTTGTTTAGACAGAATTGGATACAAGTTTACCATTGAGAACAATAGTTGTTCAGTTTATTTAAGAAATAAAACTTTATCAAATTTGGTGAATAGTTTGTATCTACTTGATGTATCTTACGAAAATCTCCATGTTGATGTTTCTCCTAAGAGAAGTAAGAATAGTGTGAACACTGCCTACTTGTGGCATTGTAGGCTTGGTCACATTGGTGAGAATAGGCTTCAAAAGTTGCATAAGAATGGATACTTGGATCCATTTGATTATGAATCATATGCAACTTGTGAATCCTGTTTAATGGGTAAGTTGACCAAATCTCCATTTAGTGGACATGGGGATAGGGCCAAGGACATATTGGAACTATTACACTCGGATGAATGTGGTCCAATGTCTACCCAAGCCAAGGGTGGCTACTCATACTTCATTACATTCATGGATGACTACTCAAGGTTCGGATTTGTTTAGTTAATGAAGTACAAATCTGAAGCTTTTGGGAAATTCCAAGAATTTAAGAATGAAGTTGAGAAGCAAACTGGAAAAAGCATTAAAATCCTACGGTCAGACCGAGGAGGTGAATACTTGAGTACAGAGTTCACACAATTCTTAAAGGATAATGGTGTCCTTTCTCAATGGACTCCTCCCTATACACCACAGATGAATGGTGTATCGGAAAGGAGGAATCGCACCTTGTTGGACATGGTACAATCCATGATGAGCCGTTCGCAGTTACCAGTTTCCCTATGGGGATATGCGCTAGAGTCAGCGGCATATCTATTGAACCGGGTTCCCAGTAAATCTGTGTCTTCTACTCCATATGAGATATGGAAGGGTAGAAAGCCTGATTTTAAACATGTTAAAATCTAGGGCTGTCCTGCCCATGTGAAGAGACACGGCCTAGATAAACTGGAATCCAGAACCGATAAGTGCAAGTTTGTTGGATACCCAAAAAAAACATTTGGGTACTACTTTTACCATCCTGGTGAACAAAGAGTGTTTGTCGCCAGGAGAGCTGTCTTCTTGGAAGAGGAGTACCTTACCCAGGAGGACAGTGAGAGTAAGGTAGATCTAGAAGAGGTTCTAGATCCACAAACTGTGCAAAGTCCACCAGATGATACATCGATTCCGGAACCTGTTCAGGATTATACACACGTTCAGCGTAGGTCTAGTAGAGTACCTAGACAGCCTGAAAGTTATGTTGGACATATCAATGAAGGCATGTCTTATAATGAGGATGATGATCCAAAGACCTACCAAGAGGCTATTGATAGTCCTCAGTCAGGGAATGGTGAGATGCCATGAATTGTGAGATGCAGTCCATGTACACCAACCAAGTTTGGAACTTGGTAGACTTGCCTGAAGGTATTGTACCTATTGGGTGCAAGTGGATCTTTAAGAGAATGATCGGTGCAGATGGATAGATCGACACTTACAAGGCAAGGTTGGTGGCCAAGGGGTATCGTCAAAGGCAAGGAATTGACAATGACGAAACTTTCACACAAGTTGCTATGATCAAGTCGATCAGAATTCTTCTCCCCATTGCTGCATACTTTGATTACGAGATCTGGCAAATGGATGTAAAAACTGCTTTCCTCAATGGAAACATTGAGGAGGAAGTGTATATGATACAGCCTGAGGGTTTTACATCTAAAGAGTGTCCAGATAAAGTATGCAAGCTTCAAAGATCCATCTATGGATTGAAGCAAGCTTCTCGTAGTTGGAACATAAGGTTTGACGAGGCCATCAAATCTTATGACTTCATTAAGAATGAAGATGAACCATGTGTGTATAAGAAAATAGTGGGAGTGCTATCACTTTTCTCATACTTTACGTTGATGACATCTTGCTCATTGGGAATGATGTAGGGATGTTATCATCTGTAAAGGTATGGTTGTCAAAGAACTTCTCCATGAAGGATTTGGGAGGAGCATCCTACGTATTGGGAATAAGTATCTATAGAGATAGATCTAAGATGATGCTTGGCTTGATTCAATCCATGTATATAGATACCATTGTCAAAATGTTTGGCATGGAAAATTCCAAGAGAGGTCTCATACCAATGAGACATGGAATCAATCTCTCTAAGGAACAGTCTCCTAAGACTCCTGAAGAGAGGGCAGTCATGGATAGAGTCCCCTATGCCTCAGCTATAGGGTCTATCATGTATGCCATGCTATGTACAAGGCCTGACGTGGCATTTGCTCTAAGTGTTACGAGTAGATATCAGGCAAATCCAGGTGAAACACACTGGATGGCAGTGAAATGTATCCTTAAGTGCTTGAGAAGACTAAGGATATATTTCTAGTTTATGGAGGAGGGGACTTGAAACTTTGGGCATATACTGACTCGAGTTTCCAGTCAGATCCAGATGATAGTAAGTCTACATCTGGGTTTGTGTTCACCTTAAACGGAGGTGCAGTGAGCTGGAAGAGTTCCAAGCAAGAAACCACTACAGACTCGACGACAGAAGCTGAGTACATTGCTATAGCTGAAGCCGCCAAGGAGGCAGTATGGATGAAGAAGTTCATCACCGACCTTGGTGTGGTGCCGGGTGACTCTGATCTGATCCCATTGCTGTGTGACAACAATGGGGTCATTGCACAAGTGAAAGAGCCGCGGTCTCATCAGAAGTCAAAGCACATTCTGAGGCGATTTCACCTGATCAGGGAGATCATCACTAGAGGAGATGTACTGGTGGAAAGAGATCCTTCAGTTGACAACATTGCAGATCCACTGACGAAGCCTCTGACTCAAATTGTGTTTGAGCGCCACCTAGAGTCTATGGGTTTAAGACATAAAGGTGATTAGCTTTAGTCCAAGTGGGAGATTGTTAGTTATGGGTGTCCTCAAGCCAACCATAACTTGTACAATTTTGTTCTTTAATAATAATAATAAAGCTGTTATATTCATTATGTGTAATTCGTTTATGGTTTCATTATTAAGTCTATGAATATGCGCAATGGATATTAATTATGATGAGATCGTAACAATGGGATTAATATCCTTTAAACGTATATTCTTAATTGTTCCTAGTCGGGGGATATTCGAGAAGGACATCGAATATCCTGTTAGACTAGTACAGGTTGCACCTGCACATATGATGAGGGTGACTGGTCTCATAGTCACTTGTGTGGAGACACTAAGGTGAATCTGTAGGTTCTCATTGGAGAATGAGTTCACTGAACTGATTCGTTATGAATCGCTGGATGGTAATGTTACCTAACTGTCAACCAGCTAGATTCATTATCACAGTGGCGTGATTGGTTCTTAGACCTGAGACACCAAGGACAGCTTGTGGTGGACTTCTGGGTTTTGACCTTAACTTATAGATCTCGAGCCATGAGGTCTTAATTAGTTAAGTGTTCGGATCTAGCGGAATACCTACGAAGGTGATTGTGTGGTCAATATGGGATCGCTCGCTCTCGGTAATATGAGAGTGAATAGTCTAAGGAAAGATGTCTGATAGTCCCTGGCCAGGGCATGACTACTTATCAGAAAAGGAGTTTTCTGATATTGTTATGCGGCATCTAATCCAAGTGAGTGCGTATATTAGGGTTTGACAGTTGACCATATCCTAAGTGCACTCGGGAGCATTGTACGAGGGATGAACTATAGTCAGGTGGTAAATGTTGATAGAAAAGTTCCTTGATTGGGTTGCTGAACCCCAATGCTTTCCAAGATCAAGTGGTGTTGCTTGGCACCCAACTTGATTGGAAGCCTGGTCAATTATCGTGAGACGATAATCGATTGTGTAATAATTAATATGAGTTATTAATTAATTACAGTAAGTCAATAAAGAGTTATTGGACTTAATGGGCTGAAAACTGGACTAGCACTTCAGCCTAGAGGGTCACACGCAATAGAGTTCCGAGCAGACTGGGAAGGATGGACGTTATAGACAATAACTGGGTTTTTGTAAAAACTGCATTGTCTATAAATACATGTGGAGAGTCAAACCCTGGCCCAGGCTACAGGTCTTCTCTCTTGGCCGCCCCCCTCCTCTCTCTCTCCTTAGGGTGCACCCACCTCTTCTCTCTCGTAGCACATGGTGGAGCTGAGATCCGGGAGAGCGTGGAGACCGAGGAGATCCCGTCTACGTCTAGAGTTCGCGTGGATACGTCTAGAGGCCGGACACCTGAACGGCTTGAAGCACCAGCACCTCCAGCGCTACCACCTCCCCGGGTTCGGGAGTTTTGCAAGCCTGCAAAGGTAAAGATCGGATCTTCCTACGCACTGGTTTTCAATTTTTGTTCGATTCAAACCACCGGCAACGATATCAACCTGAGTGAATCGCGCTTTCTGCTGCACTATGATTGATTCTTTACAGAAGGTGGGTTGAATAGATTTCCACTAAATCTAACCAAGATTGAGTTCTTTTAGATGACAACACAACCTGATCAAAATCTTAACAGATTTGAGTTACAATCAGTGTGCTTATTGTGAACAGTATATAACCAATCTATCTAACAAGTGTAGAACAAACGTGCCTACCAATCATCTAACGTAAAAACGTGCAAACCACAGGACACGAGGATCTAAGGTGGTTCGGAGTACACAACTTGTGTATCCTACGTCCACCGTCCACACACACACGCAGAAAGACTGCTTATTAGCATGTTCACTCACTTGCTACATAATCAATAGAGTCATGATAAGACCCATTTTGAAGAAGACTGCATACGAACTGTACAAGCAAAAGAAGCCCAAGATTAGCCATCTCAAAACATTGGATGCCCTTGCTTCATTCACAACAACGGTAAGAGAGATATTGGTAAGTTGGATCCCAAATCAGACGAAGGTATTTTTATGGGGTACACTTATAAACCCAAAGGATATAGAGTTTTTAACAAAAGAAGTTTATTAATTGAATAAACTATACATGTTATTTTTGATGAGTCTAACCCTTCCTTGAGAAAGGAATTGGTAGTGATGATGAAGATATAGAAAACCATTCCAAGAAACTGAAGGAAATAACCATCAAAGATGATGAAGATCCACCCTTGGAAGAACTACAACAAAAAGATATCATCCATGATGATCTTCCAAAGGAATGGAGATACAAGAAGGATCACCCAAAAGATAACATTATTGGAGATCCATCCGTTGGGGTAAGAACTACAGGTAATATTATTCCTTGTGATTATTTAACTAGAAATAAGGTAATGGAGCCGAAGACAGTCAATGAAGCATTGTCTGATGAATCTTGGATTTTATCCATGTAAGATGAACTTAATCAGTTCAAAAGAAATTAGGTATGGTCCCTTATTCCTAGACCATCAGATCATCCTATGACTGGCACAAAATGGTTGTTCAGGAACAAATTGGATGAAGCTGGTGTTATCACTAGAAATAAGGCTAGACTTGTTGCTCAAGGCTATTCACAAGAGGAAGGCATAGACTTCAATGAAACCTATGCACCAATTGCTAGACGAGAGGCTATTCGAATATTGCTTGCTTATGCATCTGCATTAGATTTAAAACTTTTTAAAATGGATGTAAAATCAGTCTTTTTGAATGGTTTTATAAAGGAGGAAGTTTATGTAGAATAGCCTCCTATTTCAAATTGCATAAAGCTTTATATGGTTTAAAACAAGCACCTAGAGCCTAGTATGAAAGACTTAGTGCATTTTTATTAAATCATGGTTTCATTAGAGGTCAAGTAGATAGCACATTATTCATTAAATCAAATGTCAAAAATATATTACTTGTACAAATCTATGTAGATGACATTATTTTCAGATCTACTGATGAATCTCTGGGCAAGTATTTTGAAAAACTCATGCAGGGAGAATTTGTAATGAGCATGATGGGAGAACTCAACTACTTCCTTGGACTAAAAATCAAGCAAAGCAATGAAGGAACTCATATCTGTCAAGCAAAATACACCATGGAACTATTAAGGAAAATTGAATTTGAGAATGCTAAACCACTGTCCACTCCTATGAGCACATCAATCAGGTTAGACAGTGATCCAGAATGTAAGAAAGTTGATCAGAAACTTTATAGAGCTAAAGTTGAGTATGTAGCTGCTTGGAGCTATTACACCCAACTCCTATGGATCAAACAACAGCTTTAAGACAATAGACTACACATCAAGACCATTCCATTGTTGTGTGACAACACAAGTGCTATAAATCTCACGAAAAATTCGGTGCAGCAATCAGGACGAAACATATTGAGGTTAGATATCATTTTATGAGAGATCATGTAGCAAATGGTAATATTAGCATTTTATTTGTAGATACACAAAATCATTTGGCAGATATCTTTACAAAAGTGTTAATTGAAGAGAGATTTACATCACTTAGACGGGAACTAGGCATGTGCAATTTGTAACAGACTTATCTATATACAATTGGAATAAAATAATTTATTTCTGAATAAAACTTATCCTTCCCTGCTTAATTTAAGTAAATCCATTATCTTTTGCGTTATCATCACCTATTTTGTCATTTTCCGCATTAACTACTCTACCATTTCAAAAGTTACTTTATGTCCTTCCGTTACGATGGAAATCCTTAGAGTCATGATAAGACCCATTCTGAAGAAGAGTTTTAAATCATATGATGCTTATTAATTTCCAGTAAATCTCTGTCATGAAGGCGATGCGCATGGTAAACAAGGGTTGTGACGTTTTTCTTGCCAGCGTAGTGTTGGTACCCGATGCTGATGAGTCACCTACTCTTGCAGAGATCGATGTAGTGCAAGATTTTCCAGACATCTTTCCTAATGATTTGTCTGGATTGCCACTGGATAGAGAGATAGAGTTCACCATAGAGTTGCTTCCGGGCACCTCTCCTATCTCGAAGGCTCCATATCGGATGGCACCTGCAGAGTTAGCCGATTTGAGGAGGCAGTTGCAGGAATTGCTAGATAAGGGATTCATTTGCCCTAGTGTTTCTCCTTGGGGCGCACCTGTATTGTTTGTAAAGAAGAAGGATGGGTCACTTAGGTTATGCATTGATTATAGGAAGCTAAACCAAGTGACTATGAAGAACATGTATCCCTTACCTCGGATTGATGATTTGTTTGACCAGCTCCAAAAGGCATCAGTCTTTTCTAAGATTGATTTGCAGTCTGGCTATCATCAGTTGAGGATTAGGAGTGAGGATGTGTCCAAGATAGCCATTAGGACTCGTTATGGACATTATGAGTTTTTAGTTCTTCCATTTGGTCTAACCAACGCCCCGGCAGTGTTCATGGATCTCATGAACAGGGTGTTTAGGCCTTATTTAGATAGCTTTGCTGTAGTGTTTATAGATGACGTGCTAGTCTATTCTCCGGATGAGACTACACACCGTCAGCATTTGAGGGTAGTATTAGAGGTTCTCTGTGCACACAAGCTGTATGCTAAATTCAGCAAGTGCGATTTTTTATTGCGCGAGGTTCATTTCCTTGGGCATGTTATCTCTGGTGCTGGTGTAGCTGTTGATCCAGAAAAGGTCCAGGCTGTTATGGATTGGGAGATTCCCAAGACCCCTTCGGAGATTCGTAGTTTTCTTGGTTTGGCGGGTTACTATCGGCGATTTATTGAGGGATTTTCATCCATCGCCGCCACATTGACTCAGCTGACCAGGAAGGGAGTGAAGTTTGTCTGGTCCGAGGAGTGTGAGAGTAGTTTTCGATCATTGAAGACTAAGCTCACATCAGCTCTAGTGTTAGTTCTTTCGAGCGCTGTAGAGGGTTTTGCTATCTACATGGATGCTTCTCGGATTGGCCTTGGCTATGTATTGATGCAGCAAGGAAGGGTAGTAGCATATGCTTCTCGTCAATTAAGGGAGCATGAGCGAAACTATCAGACTCATGATCTTGAGCTTGCGGCAGTGGTTCATGCACTAAAGATCTGGAGACACTATCTTTATGCTGCCAGATTTGAGGTGTTCACTGACCACAAGAGCTTGAAATATCATTTCTCCCAAAATGAATTAAACCTGAGGCAGAGAAGATAGATTGAGTTCTTGAAGGACTATGACCTCGACCTCCAGTATCATCCTGGAAAGGCGAATGTTGTAGCGGATGCCCTTAGTAGGAAGAAGTCTTCTCTCCAATAGGATTGGAAGATGTTGGAGGATGCAGCATATGCGATGGCTGAGTTAGAGCCATCTTTGTGTGAGGCTTTTGTAGCTCATTGTCCATTAGGTCTACGGTGTTAGATGAGGTGATCGAGCAACAGAAGGCCGACCCTAGACTCCAAGAGTTAGTGGGCAAGGCAGGCATTGCTCGCGATGAGGACGGCGTGGTTAGGTTCCATCACTGAGTATGTGTTCCTGACATTGTAGATGTCTGTGAGCATGTATTAGCAGAAGCTCATAGGTCGAGATTCTCTATTCATCCGGGTAACACTAAGATGTACCAGGATTTGAAGAGGTCTTTTTGGTGGTCCGGCATGAAGAGGGATGTAGCGGATTATGTATCTAGGTGTCTAGTATGTCAGCAAGTGAAAGCCGAGCGACAGCGACCATCTGGTCTTATGTAGAAGATGGAAATCCCAATATGGAAGTGGGAAGCTGTCACTATGGATTTTGTTTCAGGTTTGCCTCGATCTAGACGGGGTAATGACTCGATTTGGGTAGTCGTAGATAGATTCTCGAAGACTATGCATTTCTTGCGTATGAAGAAGAAGCAGTCGGTTGAGAGTCTGGCTAGGTTGTATGTTAGTAGCATCATTAGATTGCATGGTGTGCCGAAGTCAATCATTTCAGATCGAGATCCGAGATTTACTTCGAGACTGTGGAAGGGTCTTCAGGATGCTTTAGGTTCGGAGCTGAAACTCAGTTCGGCGTTTCATCCTCAGACACATGGACAGTCCGAGAGGACTATCCAGACGCTCGAGGATATGTTGAGAGAGTGTGTTCTGGATTGGAAGGATGATTGGGAGCGCCATTTACCTCTTATGGAGTTCGCATATAACAACAGCTTTCATGCGAGTATTGGTATGGCTCCATTTGAGGCGTTGTATGGTAGGCCCTGTAGATCTCCTTTATGTTGGGAGGAGACAGGTGATAGGCAGTTGATCGGTCCAGAGTTAGTTCAGGAGACTTCGGATAAGGTCCAGTTAATTAGGAAGAGGCTTGTTGCGGAACAGGATAGGCAGAAGAGTAATGCCGACAACAGGAGAAAGGATTTAGAGTTCGAGGTAGGTGAGCATGTTTTTTTGAAGATATTGCCTACTCGTGGTGTGGTTAGATTTGGCAGGCATAGTAAGCTAAATCTGAGATTCATTGGCCCGTATGAGATTCTCAGGCATTTAGGTAGTGTTACTTATGAGCTAGCTTTATCCCCGGCTTTAGCTAGCGTTCATCCCGTTTTCCACGTATCTATGCTCAGGAGATATGTTTGAGATCCATCTCATGTTATTAGTCATGAGCCAGTGGAGATCCAGCCAGATCTGTCGTACGTTGAGCAACCGGTAGCTATTCTTGACCAAAAGGTTTAGCATCTTCGGAACAAGAGTATTGCGTCGGTAAAAGTTTTATGGCGGAACTTCTCACGAGAGGAGGCTACCTGGGAGCTTGAGGATGCGATGAAGAAGAAGTATCCCCAATTGTTTGAGTAGTGTTGTTAGAACTTCGAGGACAAAGTTTTTTTTAGGGGGAGAGGGTGTAAGGCCCTCGAGATTTTGTCCTTTTATTTTGTCATGTGTGGATTCATGCTTGTGTATAGTATCATGTATAAACATGTAGATATTTATGTACATATTATCTTGGTGTACCTATGTATGTATGTGTATGTTTAGTTCGTAAATATTGTTCATTAGCATTGTGTAGATAGTAGTTACATTATACTTCATAAATTGCATGTATATACATAGAGTAAATATGGTTTTCTGCATAATTTCATGACCTGGCCGAAGGGCAATTGACGGCAACATGAATGGACGTTCATGTGTAGTCGACGTCCATATCGATGGACGCAAAACTTGTAGATGGCCATGTATGTGGATGTCTATTTCTCTAAAATTTTGTGCACAGCAGATCCAGAGATCTCGTGATTGCCTTGCTCTCTGATTGGGAGCTGTCTCCAACGGCTCTCCCATCCCATCTACGCAAACCCCCAAGGCCCAGCTTATAAAAATAGCCTCTTGAGACTTAAGGAGATCTCTTTGTCTCTTTGGCAAAGAAAACCTAGAGCTGTGAGAAAACCCAATGTTTGTGGCCTTTGATCCAACGACTGGAGGCGTCTTCCGGCGATCTACCCTGACTGGAGGACTCTTTGGACATCAGGGAACACTTCCCCGACTCCGGTGTGCAGCGAGACTCATCACAGAGCCCGGAGCTAGGAGGTTTTGGAGGCTTCTTGGCATTGGCCGAGGAGAGCTTCTCCGACCTTTTAATACCCTTGTTCATTTTTCCAGAGGCAAGTAAACCATCCCCATTACTCATACATATGTCTAGTAGGTCTTAAGTATTTTTTTGGAATTTTATTCGAGTCCTGGAACCCCAATTTCACAAGTTTCTGGCGTTCAGTCTGTGCTTTGCATAGACAGGAACTTAACGGTAGGATCTCCTGCCATTAATATCCTAAGTTGGCGGCAGCCGATACTGCCGTTAACCAGTTTGAACGGCCAGACCCTTGTCGTTAAGTTCTTTAGGAAAGAACAGTGAACTGTTCTTCCTTATATGACTATTTTTCGGATTTCTACGCATGAGGATATACTGTAAATTTTATATGCTATGTAATTTAGATAGTGGATTGTGTTGTGAAATTTCTGTGAATTTTTGTTAATGGTATTAATTATTGAATTGTTTGAAATGCATGTTAAACAGGTTTTGAACATGGTAGATCCCTGTTTACACAATCCATGTAGGATTAAATGCCATAAAAATTTCAGACGATGTGGATGAGTGTTAGATCATGTCATGAAAATTTGGAATTTTCCCATGTCTACGTAATTAGTTATAATTTCTAGATTTAAAAATAGGGAGCATGAGTAGGTTGTTTTAAATTTCCAGTAAATCATATGATGCTTGTTAAATTCCGGGAAAATTTCTGTAATGTTATGACTATTAGACATAGGGTTGTAAACTATTAATTATGACCATAACATTGTGAATCCATGATGAACTGATTTATGAGTAAATATGCAAATGATTATTCTATTTTCTGTAAATATCTTATAACTCAGAAAAATATGAAAATTTGTATGTATGATCTATAACTTGTAAACAGCCCGTGGTTAAATTTTCGTGTAGATTGGGCAACAGTAAGTGATATTTATGCAATACACGAAGAAATGATTAACTAAAGCATGTTTATTGTGATTATAGATTTGTTAAATGGTTTCAACATGACTAGTGTCAATCCCTGAATGTTTATGTCTTTTTAACAATAGTACCATGTTAGGAAAACTGAACCATGTACATGAATGTGAAAATGGAATTAATGTGTTAATTAGTATGAAATCGTGTGTGTGTTAAATTGGAAAATGTGTAAACTGTGCCGTGATTGACACTGCTTCCATAGAGGGCTGTGGAACCGTACCGTGGTAAAGTCTCCACGGGAAGGTTCAATGTGTTCGATATCCTATGCGCATTAGGATGAAATCCTGGAGGTGGACAAGTACCACTAGTTAGGGTGGAGAGGACTTCTCCCAGTCTGCGCAGTACCGAGATTCGTCACTGTGTTGCCTAGGTGGCGTCTATGTGTTATGTGAATGTGTTATATGTGTCCATCTAGTGGTGGTTTGGAATATGTGTCACGGCATTTAAATGAGAATAATGTGATTGTGTATAAGTGAAAATGTGTAATGTGTAAGTGAACATGTGAATATGTCAACCCAATGTGATATCATGTGAAATTGTGAATATGATATGATGAAGTTAGATTCATGTCAAAACAGCAAGCTTAGTATGTTTACAAGTGTGATATGCATGTGGAAAAGTACGTAGAATCCATGTTAGGAACGCTCTTCCTTTATGTGTAAAATTCAATGTCTCAATTGCTATCATGTTTCAACATAGAGATAAATTTAGCTATCATGTGAGTAAATGTATATAAAGCATGTGGTAGGTATATTATTGTGGAATGACATAAACCATGTTTCATGTGTATGAAATTGGTAGAAGTATCATGATAGGCTTTCTTTAAAGATTGTTCCACCATGCCGCATGTATTGATTGATGTAATTGAGAGTAAAATGTGCATATGATGTGTGTATGTATAATGTGTATGGATGACTTGTTGAGTCTTTTAGACTCACTCTTGCTTCGGCGTACAGGTTTAGCAGGTGACCCTACTTCCTTGGAGGAGATCGTTGAGAGCGATTCCGAGCGAGGAGAGTAGATTGTTGTGGAGTCACCGACATTGTACTTTCTTTTCCATAGTATGAATTTGAGACTTGTGTAATTATGGATGAAGAATGTAATTTGGATCTAGAATTTCATTATATGGACTTTAGTTTCTTTTAAATTTCTATATGGGCTATGTATGTCTAATGTGGATGAGGAAATAAAATTGACAGTTAGTTCTTTTACTTCCGTTGTTCTATGTCTATATTTGTGTACATCTCAATCTAGTGGTAGTGTTGGGTAAATGTCCCACTGTAACGACGTTCATTATATCGACGTGGATTGGTATAATCGTACCGGTATAAGGAGGGTCGTCACAAAGATTGGTATCAGAGCGATGGTTGAGATTGTACATAAATATATATAAGTCATCATCTTCATTATATGCTATGTCCTTATAGAATTGTCCACATGTGTAGAATTGATTGATAATGAATGAAAGATAGATAAGAAAGTGGTTAGGAACTGAATAACGTAGTATCTAATAGTCATTAAATTAATTACAGCATATGGCTTCACGTGGTAGACGTGGTGGTGTTCCTGCTCATGAGGGCGAGCAGAGACGTGAGGAGCAGGCTGAGCAGCAGGCCCCAGCACCTCAGGGCCCTGTACTTCCCCCACCGCCACTAGTGGATTATGGAGTGTTCATGTACGGTCTAGTGCAGGCCATGCAGATGCAGGCCACACCCAGGCTGCACTCCAGGCTCAGTTGGAAGCTCAGGTTATAATAATAAGATGAGAGTACTAGATGAATAGACGAGATAGTAGAGAGAGTCTGAATAGATGAGAGAGTAGAGTATAGACGAGAACTATAGGTCAATGCACATAAAATGTCGAATTAAATGGGCAATAGTAACAGTTGCACAACACGCGCAATTGGTGTTGGTAGTCAGGAGGAATTCACTACCCTTCCACTGGCCATGTTATGCACAGGTCGAGAGGTCCGGCGTGATATGAAGATGAGAGAGAACTTCTAAAGCTGTTTGGATCATATCGATCCCTAAGAGGTGTTATGGGCGTTAGGGTACAACCAGCTCAGTCTCCATGAGGCAATCCACAGAGTACGGAGTCTTACGGAGGTCTTAACAAAGGTCATTGTCTACCAAAACGGAATGTCCGATAGAGAGGTTCTAACTTGTCAAGTGTGATACCCCGAAATTTTCTTTCTTTTATATGGTGCATATGTCTTTGCTTGTTGCGTAAGTAGCGTGTGTATTCAATTGTGCATATTATCATTTCTATACTTCTCATTAGTTCATGCATGTATATATAGGATAGTTAGGTAAGAATAGGCAATTAGTTAAATTTATGTATAATGTGTATACCAAAAATCTGAGGCATAAAATAGTTAAGTAATATTGTTCATGTGATAAGTAAATAATGATATAGGCCATGTAGGATCATGAGAGCTATTTCTGTACAAGTATAAATATAAACATGAGTGTGCATGCATTATCTAGCTATCAATGTAGGCATTATTTAATTATTAATGTATTATGGCATTTAGTTATTTTAAACATGTTGTAAGTAACCGTGGTGCGTATAGGTGTACATATATATGCTAATCTTGTTTAAATGATACTTAATTACTTTAAACATGTTAAATTATTTATGATGTGTAAGGTGCTTGAATGATAATGTATATGTAGAATTTGAATAATGATGAATGCATTTCATTATAAATACATGCGATGTATGTAGTCATGTAATGTTAATGTATATGTGCTTATGTGCATGTTATTGATGTATATTATCCTTAATTATGATTAGTATAAGTTATATTTAAATAAAAATTATGAAATGCATGTGTTTTATGTGGTGAAGGTTTGTGAAATTATTTTTACATATTTTAAATTATTTTGGCATATTTATGTATTTATATCAAGGTTTATCGGAGTTTTGGCCTATTGGCACTGCTGGGTGGTTGGCATCCACATCACTGGATGCCAATACCCTGTTGGTGGCTACCCCCTAGACGCAAACCTCAAGTTGGTGGCCATCCCCTTGATGTCAACTGTGCAGTTTACTACAACCGATGTTGACGTCAATATCCTCCTGCGTTACGGTTCCAGATTTGTTAATGCTCGCTTTATGGCCGGTTCCAGTTTAGGAAACCATTCCTAAACCCTGGGTAACCTACCCCAGTGCGTATCCAACCCATCCATATTTATAAAAACCCATTCTCTTGCCGCACAAAGCCTTTTGGTCATTGTGAAACCCTAGTTTTCCCTGTGAGAAAAGCTGAACTTCCCAAGCTCTGATTCGGCGACTGGAGGATTTTCTAGGAGATCTATGACGACTGGAGCGTAGTCCAACTATCCAAGAAGCATCCTCAACCCCGAGGAACGATCTACATCGATGGGAGAACAAGATCCAAGGAGTTTCTGAGCACCCTCTTGCTTTGGCCGAGGAGGGCTTCAACGGAAAGATTTGATCTTCTAGGATTTTATTAGAGGCATGTAACCTATGTACATCTTCCCTATACATGTCCCCTAGGTCCTAGAATTTTTACGGATTTTTCCTCGCGTCTTGGATCCTCAAAGTTCCTCGTACATGTGAGTATGTCTGTGCAGATTGTTGTCTTGAAGTTGACGGCAACATCCCTTTCAGTCAAGTTCATCAGTTGACGGCAAGAGATGTCACAGTTAACTCAGTTGGCGGCAAGGGGTATGTAGTCAAGTTCTTGCATGTCCTGAAAATTGCTATTTAATCATGTTAAATGTATTAACTAAGTTCCTGACATGTGTGCATCCTGTAAATTTTATGTAAGGTCAAAATTGATTAGTTGGTCATGTCATGAGCATTTCATGAATTTTCGTAATTTATGTTATTTATTAAAATTCTGGAGGTTGAATTCTGAGTATAAGATAATCATGTTTAATCTGTGTAAATAGGTCAGAGGTGAGTTAGGATTTGGTAAATTTTTTGTGATGATGTCTTTCTTGTGTATACGCATTAACACTGTCATAATAGCCTATTTTACTGAAATTTCTTTAAGAGGAGATTAGTGATAAGCGTACCTGTACAGTGATTTAATTGTTATAAATATGTTTCCATTCAAAAAATTCTGAAAACTTGAGCATATATTCTGTTTACTGTCCTTAACATGTGATAAAAATTTCGTGAAGTTCTAATGACAGTAGGTATTTTCAGGGTTTTAATGTGAAAAAACCATGATAAGCATGTTAGAATTAATCATGTGTACATCAAGAGTTAGCAGCATGTTAGGATCTTTTTTTAAGTTATTTATTACTATTTTACAGTAAGGGAAATTGCTGAAAATGGAATGTGAATATTATGCAAAATGTATGTGAAATGGGATGAAAGTTGTGTATAAGCATGAGTAATAATGTGATGAGAATGAGAATGTGGTTAAGGTAAAATGTGTGTCAAGAGTGACACTGCTACCATAGGAGTCTGAGATCTGTACCATAGAAAAGTCCCTATGGAAGGCTCAATGTTATGAGGTGAATCCTTAGGGCATTAGGATAAATCCTGGAGGTGGACAAGTACCGCTGGTTAGGTGGAGAGTGCTTCTCCTACTTCTGCGCAGTTACCTAGATTTGTCATCGCATTTCCTAGGTGACGAATATGTGAAAGTGAGTGTTAAGTGCTAAGTGCTAAAGTGATTGTTTTCCTCTACTTAGTAGTTAGGACTATGTGTCACGGCAACTTAAGAGATTAAATGTGAATAAAAGTGCAAAGTGATAAGTAAATATGGCACGTGATAAGTGCAATTGTTGTGATAGGTGGTAAACGTGTATGCAAAAGTAAATGAAATGAACGAAGTGTAAATTGGTATGTAAGGATGAGTAAAAGATAACAAAAGTACAAATTTTATGTGAAAACCAATATATCATTACATGTGTATTTATTTCATTCATGTGTTATCGTCATAATTGTAATATCATGTTTAGTACCATGTTTAATATTATGTGATATAGTTTAATAATTTTCATATGATGGTATGTATCAATAAGTGCATGTGAACATGTAAAGAAATGCAATGTGAAAATGAGTATGTAATATTGACAAAGAATAAGATAGTATGAGAATGAGTGTAAATTCATGTAATCAAGTTTAATTCATGTCCAAACAGCAAGCTAAATGAATTTATGATCTGATAAACACATGAAATAATATCTAAGTTCCATGATAGAATTACTACTTGTTTAGTATGTACTTTCATGCTTAATTGTAGATGATTACCATCCGATTTGGAATATGTTTTAGATCTTCAATTCATGTTTAATATAGGTGATATCATGGTGAATTATTCAAATTAAAACAGCAAATGAAATGTGTAAATAAATATGAAAAAGTACATGTGAAAAATGAATAGAGATCATGTTAGATGCTATCTACTTTATGTATAATTACATGTTCTAATTGGTAGAGTTGTTACACAATAAGGAAAAGGTTAGATTAATAATCATGTCACATGCTAGGAGTTTAAGAGTGCACATGTTCATGTCATGCATGTGTAATTGGATTATGCTTAACTATGTTAGAAAGATTACTATCATGTTATGTAATTTGTTAGAAGAAATGTGTAAGTGTCATGAGGGTATGATAAATTTTACCATAAACCAGCAAGTTAGTATATAATAAAGTGATATGAATGCATGTGAAATCGACTAAATACCATGCTAAAAGTATTCGTCATCTTGTACATAACCTTGTGTTCAAATTTGATTAAATTGTGCAATGATAGATAAGGATTTGAACTATGTATCATAGAATATATCATTGTAGAGAACTTGTGTAGATGTATGTTATTTTATAATTTAATATGAGTATGTGTTAATTGGAATGTGTTTGGGAGACCTATGTGTTGTTCACCATTAAAGCTTGTGCTATATGAATTATTGTATTTAGTATGATAGCATGTGTCTCATTATGGTTGGTTGTATAATGTGTATGTGATATGTATAAGTTTGATGTTTAGATTACTTGCTGAGTCTTGTAAGACTCATACTTGCTTCGGCGTACAGGTGTGACAGTTATCCCGTATCTGAGGAGATTAGAGAAGATTGGAGCAGCAAACAAGAAGTAGTACTTGAAGAGTTTTACTTCAACAAGTTGTTTTATTTTATAGCTTGAATAATGTCATTCATATGGACAATGTATTTTCTTTCAAGTTGTAATAATGTGGACTCTAGTACTTCCTTTTACTATATAGACTGCGGAACGTGTGATGATGATGGAAAAGTAAAGTATTTCTTTTAATTCCGTTGTACCTTTTAGTATTCATGGACATATCAACCTTATCGTTTAGTGTTGGGTTACTATCCCACTGTGACGATGCTCTTTATACCGATGGATTGGTATAAACGTACCGGTATGAGGAGGGTCGTTACATCAAGAGAGTAGTATGTAAAGGAAACCAGTTGCTTGACGTTCCAAAGGAATTCCAGAACAGTGGAGCGGCGATCTCGGTGTTCAAACCATGAAATAAACGAAGACATGTTATTATTATAATGGGAGATTAATGCACAATTATTTAAGTAAATTACCAGATAAATTATTTCATGTATTTTTCGTATCATTTTATGGCAAGGATGAATATTGGTGAGTGCATATGCATGAAATCATGAACATTGAATGATAGTGCATATTATAGTTTAAATTAAAGAATTATCGGACATAAATCAGTTTTAATAACATGTTGGTTTACTATTTATTACACCACTTTACAGGGTATAAACGCTCAAATAGACCAACTCATCATTTAAATAGGGCTAATTTTGGTGCTAGAATAAGGCAGCTAAATCGCGTCGGGGTCATGCACACGATTACAAGGTGGGCATAAACGCGTCGGCAGAAGTCGCCGCGTTCTTGAAACTCTAAATAGTCGAACGGCGCACTTTCCCAGAGGTAGGAAAACACAGAGAAACGCGTCGACCTCCGAGGTTGCGTTTCAGTGGTCGTCTGACAGGTCAGACAACGCACCGTTTGAGGC
>CM024753.1:119018771-119063665 GCA_014218235.1 Colocasia esculenta | reverse complement strand
ACAATAGGAAGATTTAATCACAAGAAACATGAATGGATCATAACATTTAAGGAGCACTTAGAATAGCATCCATTAATTAAAGCTTTTTAAATGGATAATCGCTTTTAAGCCATTAAGCAACAATCATGTAATGATCAAACCCAGACAGGTAACTTACACAGCAAATATCACATTTATACAGGCCTCGGTATATACGGAAAACTTTGTAAGAAAAACGTGGTTCAGGTAAAACCTGAGATCGCGACATAGCCATATAAGGAAGGCGACAGGTCGGGCCCAGAAGGCGACACAGGGCTGTGAGCATCGCGACAGGGTCTTCAGATCAGTCAGGTACTCGCGATAGCGACGGAACGCATGTTGCCTTGAGTAGGCGACAAGGGGTATGTCGCAATCAACCCTCTGAAAGCGACATATCGGGCCGTCGCGTTCACAGGGTCCGTGCCTGGCTCGACAGAGCAAGGACAGTGCCTTGGATTGCGGACCTATCTTTCCTTCTTTTGACATAGGTTTTTCTAAAATAGAGAACAAATGCACGGTGCGTGAAAAATAACGAAACCAGTTTTAAAATAACCTAGACATACTAGGGTACTTCCAGTAAATCGGAATTGAACAATAAATGGTTTTCGATAGGCTTTGATCACGGGGAACACAGGTCAGACCAGGGTAACTTGAAGACGTAGTTTTATGCAGTAACCCTATTACCACGCTTATAACTCTCTAACTAATGAGATTTAGACAAAATGTTCAACAAAACCTGACGAAGACGATAATAGATTAACTTTCATGTTATGAGTTTTCTCTAATTCGGTCTTGAAACATGTGCAACATATTAAGAACGGGAAAAGATCTAACAGTGCGCGACTTTTTCAAAACGCTTATAATCAAGATCTACTGAATGAAATTCGATGAAACCAGTGGGAATGAACGATAACTTGATGCTCTACACCTTGGTATAGGATATGTTAAGGTTTGGACCGAGAAAACCTACCTTTTGGGTGAAGAAGTCCCGTTATTCTAGGAAACCATGTTCAGACCACTTGGAGGAAAACGCTTACTACTCCGTGTTTACTGCATGAAATTTGGGCATTCCACTTGGGTTAGAACGTAGACTTGACCCTCTTACCAGGGGTATGGGCCTCGCAAGGTTTGGTTTAGGTTTGACTCACCTTTGGTCGACTTCAAGAGAGTGGTTTGTGCAGGTCGTAGCAGACGAGAAGGGGAAGAAGAACGGCTTCTTGTGGTCGTTCCACAGCTCCTCAGCCACCAAGAGCTCCTCCACACGACCCTAGCAAGTTCTAAATTCGTTCCTATGTTTGGGTGAAGAGTATTTAAGTAACCATGGTGTTTAGGAGTCCTATTATAACTAGGAAAGGAGGGTTTCAGATTGGCATGTTGGTTTCCTATTTTTGATGATTTCTTCCTCCCTTTGAGTGTGTGAGGCATTAGGAAACCTCCCCTCATAGTTTATGCACGAATTTGGTTGCCATGAATGCATGATTGCATCCCAATTCAACTCTAATTGCCTCTTTTTAATTTCAGCTTATTTATGGTTACGAATTTCTATGTATTTTCTAGCATTATTTGATTTTTGGCCAAATGTTGCCCATTGGCCCAATTATGATAATGGGTCATCAATATATAATGTTGGAAGTCTCCCCAATACTTTTATTTAATTTTTGATTCCGTCGTATTTCCTGTTAACGGTTTTCCGATTTGTTTCCTTATTTAGATAATCGGTCGCAATCACTCTTAAACCTAGCCCAAATGATTTTTATTGAACCAAATTTCTTGATGGGTCATTATAGGATATTATTTGAAGTCCATATATGATTTTTATTTAGTTTTCTGACTCATTTGAGTACGTGTGATAATGTTTTTACGACTTATTCTGAATTACGATAATAAGTCGCAAAACACTTTAAACTTGGCTAATCTGATTTCTTGGCACAAATTTCTTTGTGAAACATTTAGTAAGAATGTTTAGGTTTGATCTATGATTTTTATGAATTTTTTTGATGTGTTTTAGAACATACGATATGATACGTATTTTTAAATACTCCGATATTATGGAAATTATTTATTTCCATTTATTGAGTTTTATTAGTTAAAATTTTCGGGGTGCTACACCCTCCCCCACTTAAGAGAATTGGTCCCCAAATGCGTTGATCATTATTGGATTTTGAAAGTTATGATCCTTGAGGTCGTTTCGGATTTAATTCCTCTAACTTGTTTCAACATCGTGATGCTAGTCCAACATTACACCTATGGCCACCCGTACTATTCATTTGGTTCCTTCCACTCCTGTTTTCTTTCACATTGACATAACTCCATCTTAATCCTCCGGATGAACTATGGTATAATTACTAGATTATTCCTAATCTCTCCTTAATGATCTCCCCCCTTAGAAATGTACTAATAAGAAAACATCATAAGATCAGTCTAAGGGGTTTAACAATCATACCTCCTTCCGGGAGCTCTGCTTGCGTTATGCATTCCACAGCGTCCTAGACGCTTTACCCCTCCTTGGTTCCTTCCAGCTTGGTCTTTTAGCATGGACAGTTCGGTATACGATGTTCATGACTCCCACATCGCAAGCAAGCCACGGCCTTCTTCAGTACTTGTCCTCTTGGTGCCCAGGCTTGTTGCAATTTACAATACCCCACTGAAATTTTTCTTCTACTTTGATCTTTTTCTCCATGCCATAGTCCTTCCCAGGTTGGCCTTTTGTTGTTGTTATTGTTGTTATTGGGGAAAGTTCCAGTAGTATCGACTGCTCCCCTTTTTGTAAAGGTCGGCTTTGAGATGTCCTTTCCTCATGCCTTCCACCTTAGCCATAGTATCTTCTACCAGTTGAGCTCTTGGGACCATCTCTGTGTAGGTTTGAATGTTTGTGTGGTCCGAGCATTTCAATGAACATGGTCTGAGCCCGTCCATGAAACGGTTAGCCTTTAATCTTTTTGTTCCCACCAAGTGTGGGGCATACACACCAAGTCGTGCGAACTGAGCCTCATACTCAGCCACAGACATCCCTTTTTGTTTTAGTGCGGCAAACTTTGCTGCCTTCTTCTCCTTGACTCTCTCAGAGAAATACTTTCCTCGGATATCTCCAGGAATCCGGCCCACTCCAGTTCAGCTACGTTTTGGCAGGTGGGCCGATGTGGCCTTCCCCATGCTCGGGCATCCTTAGTAAATTGGAAAGTGGCCAGTACCACTTTTTCCCTATTGGTGCATTGCATTACTTGGAAATCCTTTCGATCTCCTCTTGCCAATTTTCTGCTTCATCTGGTCAGGGGATCCAGAGAAACGAGGAGGGTTTAAACTCCCAAAATTTCGGTGCAGATCACCGGCTCCGTTCCTTGGAGCTCCAGCCTGATTTCCAGCCTGAACTACATTTTGCAGGCCTGAGTAAGTCCAGCCACAGTGTCTTGCATAGCTTGCCACTGGTTGCGAGCCATTGCAGTTGAGTGAGAGTGTTATGAGGTTCCTGAGAAAGGATGGAAACCAATTATTGTCTCTAGATACATTATAAGAGTCAATGGGTAGGAATGTTTAATTCTTTCTAACATATTCCTATCCTCTACCCATTCTCACCAGGTACTATATTAATTTTCCATGACCTAGGTTCCATACGTATCTCCTAATCCTGAGACATATCCTACTTGATATTCCTAGGCTCTGATACCACTGACCTGTCACGTCCCGAGAATTTCGCAGCGGATAATAGTTCGAATAATTTGAGTCGATATTTCGAGACGTGGACAGTCGGCAAAAAGTCCTCTAGCTAGCACGCACTAAATGTGTATCAACACAACATCATAATAGGGCCCATATGTTGAACTCAATATAAATTGTATTCAAATGGAAACTATTACAGGTCTAAGACTCAATAAAACAAAAGTACATGATACCTCACTTCCTACTACAAGAATCTAACACTCGAAATAAACTAACTATAGATAGACTCATAATTGGAACGCTCATCACTCGGACGCATTCCCATCCTCGGCTTGCTCTTCCTCTTGAACTTCATAGTCACCTAGATGGGGCAAAGTAGGGAATGAGCAAACTAGCCCAGTAGGATTTATATCTCAATGTGCGGGCAATGATATAAGTGATTAACATTTAGAACTAGGCAAGTAGATGAATGATATGCAAGTACGAATAAAACTCGTTAAAACATGATATATAAACAAGCTAGAGAGAGTGATTACGATAGAACAAGATTGGTGAACGAGATAGAACTAGCAATAGATCACTTTGCACAAGCACGCAAGATTTCATTGATGTCAAGAACGCAAGATATCATTAATTGCATTAAATGCAGGATGGCCATATCACGCAAGCAAGCAAGCAAGATTTCACAAGCACGATCAAGTAACACTAATCAGCACGTAGACACCAATGTACACCAAGAAAAGATCCATCAAGAATGTACACCAGGACATATGTATGTGGTATGTATCTAACATTCAACAAGTAAGAAGTACTCCCAGCGCAGATGCAACGCCAGTAATCATTATACCCCATGGTTAACAGTATATTTAAGACTCTCCGTCATTTGGGCTAGACTGGAGCCCTTGGACACACGCCTTCGTGCCCTGTCACCATCTCATGAAAATTTTAAATGTAGATACCCACAGTCATTAATAATGGCCAATGAGAGTTTCAATAAGTAAGCAGGGGTAATGTCATGTCCATGATGATGATGGGAACAAGTAATAGGTAATGAACATGATTTCATGATAATAATGGTCAAGAGATAAATTCGGCAGCATAACGGTACAATTTATACTTTTGTTCAATCTTTACATTAATGGCTTTAGTCTAGTTTGTAAGTCACACTCACGAGATCAAGAAGAGAAGGAAGGTCACGCTATCTCTAGGGAACTTCAATGGTACAACCAACTCGTCGGCCATGTGGGAATCCATGGTCAGAGGAGATTTACGGAGGCCTTGGTGAAAAGGTCGCTAGTCTACCGATTCGGAATGACCGGTAGAGAGTTTCCAATTTCCCAAGAAAAGGCTACCTAATAGTGCTAGTGTGTAGTGCGGTACGCGTGTCTCAATTCTCAAACCATCGGTCTCAAACTCACAGGAAGCACTTGACAATATAACATGGAATAAAACTATGCACTTTAACTCATCATGGGTTGCAAGATTTTATGATAACTCTTATCATTTAAACATGGTAGAACAGTAGGACGATTTAATCACAAGAAACATGAATGAATCATAAAATTTAAGGAGCACTTAGAATAGCATCCATGTAATAATGCTTTTTAAATGGATAATCACTTTTAAGCCATTAAGCAACAATCATGTAATGATCAGACCCAAGACAGGTAACTTACACAACAAATATCACATTTATACAGACCTCGGGTACATACGGAAAACATTGTAAGAAAACACATGGTTTCAGGTAAAAATCCTGAGATCGCAACATAGCCATATAAGGAAGGCGACAGGTTGGGCCCAGAAGGCGACACAGGGCTGTGAGCATCGCGACAGGGTTGTCAGATCAGGTAGTCGGATAGCGACGGAACGCATGTCGCCTTGAGAAGGCGACAAGGGGTATGTCGCAATCAACCCTATGAAAGCGACATATCGGGCCGTCGCGTTCACAGGGTCCGTGCCTGGCTCGGACAGAGCAAGGACAGTGCCTTGGATTGCGGACCTTGTCTTTCCTTCTTTTGACATAGGGTTGTTCTAAAATAGACAACAAATGCACGGTGCGTGAAAAATACGAAACCAGTTTTAAAATAACCTAGACATACTAGGGTACTTCCAGTAAATCGAATTGAACAATAAAGATGGTTCGATAGGCTTTGATCACGGGGAACACAAGGTCAGACCAGGGTAACTTGAAGACGTAGTTTTATGCAGCAACCCTATTACCATGCTTATAACTCTCTAAATATGAGATTTAGACAAAATGTTCAACATGAAACCTGACGTGGACAACTAGTAGAATAACTTTCATCTTATGAGTTTTCTCTAATTCGGTCTTGAAACACGTGCAACATATTAAGAACAGAAAAAGCTCTAACAGTGCGTGACTTTGGCAAAACGCTTATAAATCAAGATCTACTAAATGAAATTCGATGAAACCAGTGGGAATGAAAGTTAATTGATGATCTACACATTGGTATAGGATATGTTAAGGTTGGACCGAGAAAACCTACCTTTTGGGTTGAAGAAGTCCATTATTCTAGAAAACCAGTGTTCAGACCACTTGGAGGAAAACGCTTACTACTCCGTGTATACTGCATGGAATTTGGGCATTCCACTTGGGTTAGAACGTAGAGTTGACCCTCTTTCCAGGGGTATAGGCCTCGCAAGGTTTGGTTTAGGTTTGACTCACCTTTGGTCGACTTCAAGAGAGTGGTTTGTGCAGGTCGCAGCAGACAAGAAGGGGAAAAGAACGGCTTCTTGTGGTCGTTCCACAGCTCCTCAGCCACCAAGAGCTCCTCCACACGACCCTAGCAAGTTCTAAATTCGTTCCTAGGGTTTGGGTGAAGAGTATTTAAGTAACCATGGTGTTTAGGAGTCCTATTATAACTAGGAAATGAGGGTTTCGGGATTGGCATGTTGGTTTCCTATTTTTGATGATTTCTTCCTCCCTTTGAGTGTGTGAGGCATTAGGAACCTCCCCTCATAGTTAGGCACGATTTGGGTTGCCATGAATGCATGAATGCATCCCAATTCAACTCTATTGCGCTCTTTTTAATTTCAGCTTATTTATGGTTACGAATTTCTATGTATTTTCTAGCATTATTTGATTTTTGGGCCAAATGTTGCCCATTGGCCCAATTATGATAATGGTCATCATATATAATGTTGGAAGTCTCCCCAATACTTTTATTTAATTTTTGATTGCGTCGTATTTCCGTGTAACGGTTTTCAATTTGTTTCCTTATTTATTTAATCGGTCGAAATCACTCTTAAACCTAGCCCAAATGTTTTTTTTGAACCAAATTTCTTGATGGGTCATTATAGGATATTATTTGAAGTCCATATATGATTTTTATTTAGTTTTATGACTCATTCGAGTGTGAGTGATAATGGTTTTACGACTTATTCATGAATTTCGATAATAAGTCGCAAAACACTTTAAACTTGACTAATCTGATTTTTATTGGCACAAATTTATTTGTGAAACTTTAGTAAGATATTTAGGGTTGATCTATGATTTTTACGGATTTTTCGATGTGTTTTAAAACATACGATAATGATACGTATGTTTTAATACTCCGATATTATGAAATTATTTATGTCCATTTATTTGAGTTTTTATGTATTCAAATTTTCTGGGTGCTACAATACTAGTGCCATGAATCGCGTCGCCTGATCCGGACGCGATTCAGCACCAAACCGAAAAATGGCAGAAAATGCAAGAAACCTGTAGCGATCTTCACAAAATTCTTCTATCTCTTAAACTAGGGCACATGGGACAAAGTGGTGAACATGAAACTTGTAGAGACATCAAGATGAAGAGATCTATGCCTTTGGACCGTATTGATTTGGTCTCGTAGCATGTAAACATGAATGAACAAGAAATGGGACAATCATGCTCAACGATGGGAAAGCGCTTATATCTCAATGAATACAGATGAATTGGGCAAATCACTTGTAAATGAAAGAGACACATGCTCCTACAATTAGGATGATTTAGATGCTTCTTTTGGCCTGAGAATACCTACCCTTGTGAAGCTTAAACACCAACCGATGCGTAGATGCAGTAGAGCACAGTTTAAGTAAAAGCTTGGGTGCCCAGCCGTCCTCCTCTGCCTGACACCCTAGCTCTGGCCCCCACGACCCCAAAAAGTATGTGGACCTTCCCTTTTAGTTTTAGGACGAGTTCTTATATGTTTAGGTTGTAATTCATCCTAATTGAGCTAGAAGGGGGGTTGCGAATTCTAGTTCTTCTTCCTTCCTTGTTTTGGTGATCTCCTCTCCCTATTGAGTGGATCCCTCTAGAAGGTTGTTGTAATGGCGGGGATGATTTGGCTTGCCATTCATGGCCAATTGCCATGGTTTCCATCCCTCTTTTACCCATTTCAATTTTCCCCATAATTATGGTTACAATTTTGGAGTATTCATTCTTGTTCCATCATTCATATTCCCAATTTGGCCCATTAACTTCGCATGAGTAATTAAATTAAGCCAAAACTTTTTAATATTTATTAGATTTTATTTAATCCATTCTCCAATTATTTTAATTTGTTTAATTATTTAAAATATCAGGTTGCTACATCCTCCCCCTGTTAAAAAGAATTTGGTCCCCAAATTCATAGGGTCATGAAGGGGAGATTATCTTACCGAAAAGATCGAGGTAGTTTCGTCTAATGATTCCTTCAGGTTCCCATGTGGCTTCTTCCACTTCACGGTTGTTCCACAGTACTTTCACACATGGATTGGATGGTTTCTTAGTTGCTGCACCTTCCGTTCTAGTATCTTGACTGGTTTCTCCTCGTATGTCATGTCCTTGTTCACACCAACTTCTCATAGCAAATGTTGCGCGTAGGATCGTGCATATATTTTTCCTCAGCATGGAAACATGAAACACATTGTGTACACATGCCAGATTTGGTGGCAATGCCAGTCAGTAAGCAGCTCACCAACCCTTTCGAGCACTTCAAAAGGAACCGGGAATCTTGGACTGAGCTTTCCTTTAACACCAAATCTTTGGATGCCACGGGTAGGGGATACCTTCAAGATAGATGGTCCCCCACTTGAAATTCTAAATCTCGCCTCCTCTTGTCAGCATAACTCTTCTGTCTGGACTGAGCAGTCTTGAGCCGGTCTCTATCACCTATATATCCCTATAGTATTTTACACCATGTTCCGGGCCTAGCCATTACTGTTCCCTGACTTCATTCCAACATGCAGGAGATTCTACAGCTTCTACCATAAAGCACATGAATGGTGCCATTTTAATACTCGCTTGGTACTATTGTTTAAGTGAACTCGATGAAGGATAAGTGTTTCATTCCATAGCCTTTGAAATCCATGGTGCGAGCTCTTAACATAACTTCTACAATCTGGTTGGTTCTCTCAGTCTGCCCATCAGTCTGCGGTGAAAAGCGGTACTAAAATTGAGCTTAGTACCAAGTGCAGTCTGTAGTCCCTTCCTCGAAATGAGATGTGAATCTCAATCTCGTCAAGATAATAGATGATGGAACTCCGTGTAGTCTCACTATCTCCTTGACATATAAAGCAGATAATATCTCCACCGACCACTTACTCTTTATAGCTAGAAAGTGGGCAGATTTGGTTAGTCGATCGACAATGACCCATATGGCGTCGAGTCCCCCACGAGTCCTTGGTAACCCCATGATGAAGTCCATGCCAATGCTTTCCCCATTTTCCATTCCAGAATATCTATGGTCTGAGTACGCCAGCAGGGTGCATGTTTCTGCCTTTACCTATTTGCAAGTAAGGCAATGAGCGGCATGCTCGGCTACTTCTCTCTTCATGTTCGGGCCACCAAACGTTTCTTTCATATCTTGATACATTTTGGTACCTCATGATGGATGGCATATTTTGTCTGTTGAGCTTCGTCCATTAACTTTCTCTTCATTCTTCATTGTCTGGAACACATGTCCTTCATTGGAATACAAGCCTTCCATCCTCGGTCGCAGCAAAATCAGGTCTTTCTGCCAAGGTTTCTTGTTGATACGAACCAAGACGGATCACTGTCCTGTTGTGCTCTAATTTCTCCCACCATGTCAGATTGAATCTTGATATTGGCACCAAGACTTGATCGTCCCTATGTTCATGTTCATGTCAACCTTGCAAATTGTTCTAGTAATTGCATCTCGCCAAGAACTAGACTTGATAACGATGCCATCGGATTTCTACCAAGAGTATCATCCACAACATTTCCCTTGCCTGGATGGTACTGGATGTTGAAATCAAAATCAAGCCATCTTCTACCCATGTTAAGGTCCTTCTGGGAGAATAAATACTTCAGGCTTTATGGTCTGAATAGACCGTGAATTGCTCACCAAATAAATAATGCCTCCGATTTTCAAGCGAGACCACGGCGCCAACTCAAGATCATGCGCAAGTTATTTGACTTCATGCATCTTCAGTTGTCTGGAAGAGGAAGCAATCTCTTTCTCCTTCTGCATCAATACACAACCAGCCCAATCCCTGAGGCCAATCCCTGAGGCATTGATATAGATAGAGAAACCTTCTCCCTCTATGGAAGGCGAGAATAGGTGCAGAGGTCAGACATTCTTTTAGATTTTGAAAACTATTCTCACACTCTTTACTCCAGGAGTAGGGATTCTCCTTTCGTGTAAGACGCGTGAGAGGACGGCAATCTTGGAGAATCCTTGATGAACCGCTTGTAGTAGCCAGTTAGTCCTAAGAAGCTTCTGATTTCTGTGACGTTGGTTTGGTCTCTCCCAATTAAGTACAGCTTCGACTTTGGAGGAATCAATGGAGATGCCGTCCTTAGAGATGACATGGCCTAAGAAGGACACTTATTCGAGCCAAAATTCACACTTGCTTAGCTTTGCATATAGTTTGTTATCTCGCAAGCCTAGAAGTGCAAACTTTAAATGTTCTTCATATTCTTCTTTGGTCTTTGAGTATATGAGATGTCGTTAATGAAAACGACCACGAACTTATCCATATAGGGTTAGTAGATGCTATTTATGAGTTTCATAAAGGCTATAGGAGCATTGGTCGACCAAAAGACATTACAATGAATTCATAGTGTCCATACCTCCTCCTGAAAGCCGTTTTGGAGATGTCCTCATCCTTGATCCTCATTTGATGGTAACCATACCGGAGGTCAATCTTGGAGAAATATTGAGCTCCGATATCTGGTCGAAAAGCTCATCGACCCGAGGCAGTGGGTACTTATTTTTGATAGTTAGCTGATTGAGTTGTTGATAGTCTATACATAGCCTCATAGATCCATCCTTCTTTTTAACGAACGCACAGGTGCTCGCTATGGGGAAGTACTTGGAATTAAAGCTTCTTTGAATTCATTTGTTTGCACCCATATTTTTTTTTTTACATCTAATGGGTCACAAGTGGGCCAGCAGCCCAAGGGAGGCGGCATCTGCTTAGTCACCAATGGTATGCAAAGGTAAATATATAGAAACTTGGGGCGGTCTTAAGCTGGAGGCCCTGCCACCTCAGCCCTCAGGGAGGCCCCTTAAAAGCTCTTTTTTCTGAAGCAAGAGGGCAGAGATCGGAGAAGAGGAGATCCCAAGGAGAAGAGGCAGCGGCAGCAAAGGGGAGAGAGCTTTCTAGAGGAGGGTCTTCTCCATTGTCGGCTGAAGCGCAGGAAAGAGAATTCCAGCATCGTTCTTCTCCTGGGGGGGGGGGGCTGTGAGTGGGAGCAGTGACAGAGAGAGTGGGAAGAGGTGAGGGTAGAGGCTGTTTATAGATTTTCTTTTATTCTGGCTTCCTCTTCTCGGGGAAAGGGTCCCTTCTCTCCAGCTTTTGCTTTCTGCAAATGTACTTCCACAATGGTGGAGTCTAAAAATTCTAAATGACAAAGTACAGGCTCTGCGCTCAAGGGAATCAAATTCATGATATTTATTGTTATATGCATGTTCTGATGGCCATGTGTTTAGTTTTTTTTTTTTTATTATTGTTATTTTTCTTTGTATATTTACCCCCGTGGGTGCTGCAAAAAAAAAACGGGTATTCCCCTTCCTCTTACAGTGGGTTGGGCAACTTGATCCCAGTTTCATTCATAGAAGGATTGGCGCCATTTTGGAGAAATGTTTTACTTATTTTTCCTGGGCCGTATGTGTAGCGACCCAAATCCGCATTACCAGTAACCAACCAGTAACCAGAATTCTGACCCGCTAACCCACGAGACAAGCTCGGAAGGGTAAAAGTGAATGTCCGAGGAGACTATATATAAAGACACACCATGTAAAGCTGTAAAATTTCACTATACATGAAACATAACATGTACACTCAGAGTCCAAGCTAAGTACAGAGTACAGTTACAACAAAAAGTACTACTCACTGCAGCTAGGGCGCACCAACACCGAAGTGGCTAGACTCGCCTGAACTGGATCGACGACGACCACCTGAAAGGGAGGGGAGTGAGTCTCAAGAAAAGAGACCCAGTAGGAAAAGTAAACCCCACCGGCAACAATACTAAAGTGCGGAAAGTAAAAAAAAGTAAATACACGTCGCATCACAACTATGCTAGTAACAACCACGCGTCTCCTTGACAGGAGTGCGTTACAAAACTGTAAACCTCATGTCAGTAACCACACTCACACACATGTTAAGTAGCACTTAGCTAGGGTCTTTGGCTTGGCGTCCCGTCACCATAGAGTCTCTCAACCCCAGCCACATGTGCACACTACTACGCTCTCTCTCTCGCATTTGGTCCCCGACCGGTTTTCCCCCCCTACGCCTGACCCTAGCGCTAGAGAAGGGGCTCCACGGAGACCGGCTCAAAACCACCACAAGGAGTACGCACAGGACAGAGACGCTCTCAACATCCTGGCTCACCGACGGAGGACCCCCACACACCGGTCATCTAGACAGAGTGTCGCTCTATGTCCAGGTGACAAACAGAAACAGAAGCACGGTAACTCAACGCGAGTACAGATGGTAACACTCTCAACGTATGAAACACCGTACAAGAGACGGACACCTCGTGTCACATCTCGACACAGTTAATTATGCATAAGCACAGGCGGAGCCCACTCTAAGCTTGGCAGAATGTGTTAACAGGCGGACATCGCACGTCAACACCTTGAAACACAAAACAGGACTAAAGCCTGCTGGGACACAAGATATTAACGGCAACATCGAATGTCGCAATCAAGATGTAGACGGCACTCAAAATGCCGCCAACACTTAATCAACGACAATGGACCCTGTCGTTATATCAACCTTGAAGATCTCAACGTCAACATATGTGGACGTTAATATCTTTAGTCCCCTAGACCAGAACAACGCCGGGTCAATCCAATTAGGTGAAACCGCCCAACAGCCATAAAATTGATGGAGGGAAACATCTCCTCACATCTCCTAACACTACCAAAACTTCGGAAAACCACGATCCAACACTTGGATCGCCAAAAACACCCAAAATCCCGGCATGGCATAACCCAACCCTAAAATACGATTAGCATACTAATCTACACAAATAAGCATGCTCATTCGTTAAGGAGGGTTTAAAGGGTTAAGTCCCTACCTTAAAACGCCTCAAAAACTCCTAAACAGTCACCAATCGCACCGGAACCCCTTGAAGTCTCCGCGCGAATCACACCAAATCTTCGCGTTTCCCACTCGATCTAACACCGCCACACATACCAAGGCCTTCTCAAGAGATCCCATCAACCATTGGAAGAAGTGGAAACAGACAAAGCAAAAGTGGAGGGAATGAGAGGAAAGGTTGCAGCTCTCGGGCTGCCCTATTTCTACAGGCGCGACAAATAGACGTCCACATACCTCGCCGCCTACTTGAACCGCCAATGGGTTGACGTCCGGACCGCTTGCCGTCAAGTTCAACGACAAACGTCCACATCGCTGGACGCCAACACCAAGTTAACAGCTAGCTCTAGCCATCAACCCCAAGTCAACAGCAATATCCATTGTCGTCAACCACATCCGAACCTCTACAAGACCCAAAAGGATCCGCTAAGACCCGAGACCTTACAGCCCTCCCCCTTAAGGAATTTTGCCCCTGAAATTCAAACAACATAAAGAAAAAGAGACTCACCAAAGAGGTACGGAAACTGCTCACGCATTTCGTCCTCTCGTTCCCATGTCGACTCACCATCTGAATGCCGCTGCCACGCAACACGAACTAAAGGGATTGCCTTATTCCTCAACCTCTGAACTCGACGATCCTTATATGCAACGGAAATTCTGGTACTGTCAAATTGGCGTCACCTCAGACCACTCTGTACCCGGGAGAATTTGAGACTCGTCAGAAAGGTACTCCGAAGCATCGACACGTGGAACACATCGTGGACTGCTGCCAACTCTGACGGAAGCTCAAGTCTATACGCTAAACCTCCGACATGCTCAATAATGGTGAAAGGTCCAATAAAGCGGGGTCAACTTTCCACGCCTACCGAACCTCACCACTCCCTTCATAGGAGACACACGGACAAACACCTGGTCCCCTACCTGAAACTCGAGTGGTCGTCTACGCTGATCTGCATAACTCTTCTACCGACTCTGAGCTGACTGAAGCCTCTGCCTCACAAGCTGAACTACCTCAACTGCCTGCTGAACTAACTCTGGCCTCGTGACAATCCGTTCGCCAACCTCGAACCAGTCTAGAGGAGTGCGACACGGTCGTCCGTACAAAGCCTCATATGGTGCCATACCGATACTGGAGTGATAGCTATTATTATATGCAAACTCGACCAACGGCATGTGAGCTATCCACGATCCCTGCCACTCTAGACACAAGCTCTAAGCATGTCCTCTAAAGTCTGGATAGTCCGCTCTGACTGACCATCTGACTAAGGGTGGTAGGCGGAACTAAAAGCCAACTCTGTCCCCAAAGCCCTCTGGAAACTGCGCCAAAACCCAGAAGTGAAGCGAGGATCCCTATCTGACACAATAGAGATCGGCACTCCGTGCAAAGGAACGATCCGCTCTACGTACAACGCGGCCAACCTACTCACACCCCAACTAGTCCTGACAGGCAAGAATCTAGCAGTCTTCGTCAATCTGTCCACAAGAACCCAAATGCTATCAAACCTCCAGCTGTCCTCGGCAAACCACAAACAATGTCAGTCGTCACATGGTCCCACTTCCACACCGGAATCTCTAACGGCTGCACAAGTCCCCCTGGACGCTGATGTTCGGTCTTCACCTGCTGGCAGACCAAACACCTAGCAACAAAAGCCGCTATGTCTCTCTTCATCCTAGGCCACCAAAACTGACGTTTCAACCTGTGATACATCTTGGTCGATCTTGGATGAATCGAGTACCTAGAACCATGTGCCTCCTGCAACACAATTCTCCTGACAGACTCCTCAACAGGAACATAGAGTCTATCTCAAAACCTGACAGTCCCGTCCTCGCGAAGCTCAACCTCTGGAAGAAGTAACACACTGTGTAACTCGGGATCTGCCTGCTGAGCCTCAACAACCTATCTCACAACGGCGGGAACCGCCAACAAACTGCCCAACACACACAGTCGACGACTGGACGAAACTCTGAAAGACCCTTCTGTTGCAGACTGCCACAACTGCCACTCCCTTAGCATCAGTTGACTCATCTGTGCTTTCCTACTCAAAGCATCTGCAACTACATTCGCTTTTCCATGCTTATACTCAATGCTAAAATCATAGTCCTTCAGATATTTCATCCATCGACGATGCCTCATATTCAGATCCCTCTGAGAAAACACATACCTCAAGCTCTAGTGGTCGGTACAGACTACAAAACTCACTCCGTACAGGTAAGACGCCAAATCCTCAAAGCAAATACCACAGCTGCAAGTTGTTGGTCATGGGTCGGGTAACTCTCCTCGTGGGGCTTAAGCTGGCGAGACGCATAAGCCACCACCTGGCCTTGCTGCATCAAAACCGCACCCAGACCAACACCTGAAGCATCTGTGCAAACCTCAAAACCCTCCTCACCTGAAGGTAACGCAAGGACTGGCGCTGATGTAAGCAGTCGCTTCAACTCTATGAAGCTCTGCTCACACTGCTCCGACCACAAAAACGGAACCCCCTTCTCGTCAGCCGAGTCAAGGGTGCAGCAACCTGAGAAAAGTCTCGAACAAACCTGCGGTAGTAACCTGCCAAGCCCAAAAAGCTACAAATCTCAGACACAGTCCTGGGACTCTCCCACTACAAAACTGCCTCGACCTTCGCTAGATCTACGAAACTCCCTCACTTGAGATCACGTGCCCCAAAAGTGAACCTGTTGTAGCCAAAACTCACGCTTACTAAGATTGGCATACAACTGGTGCTCTCGCAAGGTCTACAACACGATCCTCAGGTGCTCGGCGTGCTCCTCCTCCGAAGTGGAGTACACCAGAATGTCGTCAACAAACACTACGACAACCGGTCCAAGAACTGGTGGAACACCAGTGCATCAGATCCATGAAGGCCGCTGGTGCATTGGTGAGCCCAAACGGCATCACCAAAAACTCAAAATGTCCATACCTGGTCCGAAAAGAATCCTCTCAATGTCAGAGTCTCTAATCCGCAACTGATAGTAGCCTGACCTCAGGTCGATCTTTGAAAAGACATGAGCAGACTGAAGCTGATCAAAGAGATCGTCAATCCTAGGCAAAGGAAACCTATTCTTGATGGTCACTTGGTTCAGCTTCCTATAATCAATACACAATCTCAGGCTACCATCCTTTTCCGGACAAACAAAACTGGTGACCCCCAAGGAGAAAAGGTAGGACGAGTATAGCCCTTCTCCAACAGCTCCTCAAGCTGCCTCTTCAGCTCCCTCAACTTGCTGGTGTCATACGGTACGGTGCCTGTAAAAATGGTACAGTGCCAGGAACCAACTCAACAGTAAACTCAATCTCTCTCTTGGCGGTAGACCTGGTAACTCTTCCGAAAAAACATCCGAAAACTCACTCACTACGGGAATGTCCCCCACTCCCGAAGTAACCTGGTCAAGGGTCATTGCAAAGACTAGAAAACCCTGACAACCAGAGGCAAGCAACCTCCCCGCCCTCAAGCAGAAACTAAAAAGCGAGAAGTAAGAGGTACGATACCTTGGAAGTAGAACGCCGCTTCCCCAGGTATCCGCAAGTGCACCCTCTTCTTCTGGCAATCCATCACTGCACCATACCGCTCTAACCAGTCCATACCCAAAATCACATCATAATCCTGCAACTGCAAAGCAAACAAGCAAGCTGACAACCGCTGATCCTGCAACTGCATAGGTCCCTCCTCGAGACAGTAGGACGTAAGAACAAAGTCCCCTGTCGAAACTCTACTGCTAGCTCAATAGACTCTCCCGTACTCAACTCTCCAAGGGAGTCTAAAAACTCCTCAGACACAAAAGAGTGAGAGGCACCGGAATCAAACAAAACTCTAGTTGTATAACCAAAAACTGTAACAGTACCTTCCACTAGCTGAGCTGCCTCCACGTCTGCACGGGTCAAGTGAGTAACACGACCTCTACCTCTTGACCCACCAGAACCTCCGGCCTGCTGACGCTGCTGCACAGGAGCCTGCTGCTGTTGCTGCTGCACTCGGGGCTGTGACTGGGTCTGCTGCTATGGCGCACGAGGTAACAAAGAGCAATCTCGCGCCATGTGACCTATCTGGTCACACCGGTAACACTGACCAGCAAAAGAACGCGGTACCTGCTGCGAAGGCTGCCCTACCGGCTACTGAACACTCCTAACAGACTGCTGTCTCTGCTCTGCCTGCCTCCTGTCACGTCGAAACTTCCTCCGAGATCCTAACTTCGTCGTCGTCCCAGCAGAGGTGGACGCGTAGGAAGTCGTGGCCTTCGGAGTCGTTTGCACACTACTCTGCTGCTGCCGTGCCTGAGTAGGAACTACTTGTGTCTGAACCTCTGCGCTCCCAGCACGGGTCCGTAAAGTGTCAGCCTCCAACACTACCACTATCTGATAGGCCGCGTCCAAGTCTGTGACACGTGCCACTATCAGTGCCTGTCTGAGCTCTGGCCTCAGGCCCCTAAGAAACTGTTGAGTCCTCAGACTCTCATCTTCCATGATCTGTGGAGCATAACGCCCTAGCTCTACAAATCTGGCCCTGTACTGCACTACAGTAGAGTCCCTCTGCTGCAAGTCCAAAAACTGGTACAACCTCTCCGTCTAGAATAAGTAGGAAAGAAGGCCCTCTCAAAAGAAACGACAAACTCCTGCCACGAAATCTATCTAAGTGGGCGAGACTGAAAAGTAGTCTCCCACTCAGAGGACCACCAAGTCAATGCCTGCTCCTGCAACTGGTAGCTAGCTAACAACACTCGTCTCGGGATAGACTCCATGGAACGGAAAGTCGGCTCCACTGCATCCAACCACCCGCCGCGCGTGTCTGGATCAGGCTGGCCCAAAAACTGGGGAGGCTGAAACTGTAACGAACTCCCTCAACACCTTCCCAGTACCGCCCTGGGGTACCGGCGCATCACGGTGCTGAGATACAAACTGAGCCATCCCCTCAAGAAACCGGGTCAAGTCTAATCCCTGAGCTACTTGAGGAGGAGGTGGCGGCGGCGGAACAATGCCACTGTGTGCGTCCTGTGGCAAAGGCTACGTCTGCTGAGGTGGCGGGGCGTCTCCAGCCTCCTGATGAGTCACCTGCTCAGCCACTCCCTCTCTAGGATGTCACCTAGGTGCCATAGTACTATACACAGAGCAAAAATAACACAAATGAATACACTAATTAACTCCGGGCTAAATAGCTGCAACTATACTCTTTATACTCTGAGTTAACATGATGGGTATTTCCTTATATATATCTCATCAGACCAGGCTCTGATACCAACTGTAGCGACCCAAAATCCACATTACCAGTAACCAACCAGCAACCCGAATTCTTACCCGCTAACCCACGAGACAAGCTCGGAAGGTTAAAAAGTGAATGTCCGAGGAGACTATATATAAGAAGATACACACCATGTAAAGCTATAAAATTTCACTGTACATGAAACATAACATGTACAACTCAGAGTCAAGCTAAGTATAGAGTACAGAAGTACAACAAAAAGCTACTCTACTGCAGCTAGGTCGCACCAACACGGAGTGGCTAGACTCGCCTAGAACGGGAGTCGACGACGACCCACCTGAAAGGGAGGGGAGTGAGTCTCAAGAAAAGAGACCAGTAGGAAAAGTAACCCCCACGGAAACAGTACTAAAGTGCGGAAAGTAAAAACAGAAAGTAAATACACGTCGCATCACACTAAGACTAGTAACAACTACGCGTCTCCTTGACAGGAGTGCGTTACAAAACTGTAAACCTCACGGCTCAGTAACACACACTCACACACATAGTAAGTAGCACATAGCTAGGGTCTGTGGCTCGGCGTCCCGTCACCACAGAGTCTCTCAACCCCAGCCACGTGTGCACACTACAGACGCTCTCTCTAGCGTCTGATCCACGACCGGTTTTCCCCCTACGCCTGACCCTAGCGGTAGAGAAGGGGCTCCACAGTGACCGGCTCAAAACCACCACAAGGAGTATGCACTGGACAGAGACGCTCTCAACGTCCTGGCTCACCGAAGGAGGACCCCCTCATGCCGGTCATCTAGACAGAGCGTCGCTCTATGTCCAGGTGACAATAGAAACAGAAGCACGGTAACTAAACGCGAGTACAGATGGTAACACTCACAACGTCTGAAACACCGTACATAGAAGGACACCTCGTGTCACGTCTCGACACAGTAATTATGCTTAAGCATAGGTGGAGCCACAATCTAAGCCTGGCAGAATGTGTTAATAGGTGGACATCGCACGTCAACACCTTGAAACACAAAACAGGACTAAAGCCTGCTGGGACACAAGATATTAACGGCAACATCGAATGTCGCCAATCAAGATGTAGACGGCACTCACAATGCCGCCAACACTTAATCAACGACAATGGACCTTGTCGTTATATCAACCTTGAAGATCTCAACGTCAACATATGTGGACGTTAATATCTTTAGTCCCCTAGACCCAGAACAGCGCCGGGTCATCCAATTAGGTAAAACCACTCAACATCCATAAAATTGATGAAGGGAACATCTCCTCACATCTTCTAACACTACCAGAACTTCGGAAAACCACGATCCAACACTTGGATCGCCCAAAACACCCAAATCCCGGCATGGCATAACCCACCCTAAAATACGATTAGCATATTAATCTACACAAATAAGCATGCTGATTCGTTAAGGAGGGTTTAAAGGGTTAAGTCCCTACCTTAGAACGCCTCAAAAACTCCTAAACAGTCACCAATCGTGCTGGAACCCCTTGAAGTCTCCGTGCGAATCACACCAAATCTTTGCGTTTCCCACTCGATCTAACACCGCCACACGTACCAGGGCCTTCCCACGAGCTCCCATCAACCATTGGAAGAGGTGGAAACAGACAAAGGCAAAAGTGGAGGGAAAGAGAGGAAAGGAAGAGGAAAGGTTGCTGCTCTCGGGCTTCCCTATTTCTACAGGCGCGACAAATAGACGTCCACATACCTTGCCGTCTACATGAACCGCCAATGGTTGACGTCCGGACCGCTTGCCGTCAAGTTCAACGACAAACGTCCAGATCGCTGGACGCCAATACCAAGTTAACGGCTAGATCCTGGCCGTCAACCCCAAGTCAACGGCAATATCCATTGTCGTCAACCACATCCGAACCTCTACAAGTCCTAATAAGGATCCGCTAAGACCGAGACCTTACAGTATGCTTTCCTCCGCCATTTATACATTATATTTCGTGCATTTTGGGCAGTTAGAATCCCAGATGTTCCCAGACAAGATAGCATAATATCTGCGCCTTTCATCGGGGATTAAAATAGCTCAACCATTATCTAATTTCCATCTACCATTATTCATGGTGCGTTGATTTGATTTGACACCATTTGTTGAGTTTACACAATTTCCCGGCCATGGATTTTCCCATCATTTAAGTGGTCTTGGCAGTTTTCTATCTCCCTTCCTTTCCCTATAAGAAGGGCATAGGTTACTCAATAGACAAATATATTCTCTCCGCTGAAACCCTTCTCAATTGATGTTTTAAAGCTCCAAATTCCTACTGCAGCGCACTGGTCTTGTACAGGATATGCCAGCGAATCCCATGTCATTCCCCCTTTTGTGGATGTTGTAGCTCTGAACGGCTGCCTTGCACAATGCCACCGTTCAGTCTTCTCTCCACTATTGGCCCAACTATCTTCACCTATCTGCCCTGTCGTTAAACCGTACATGTCATCCCATCTGTGGCCCGCAGTTACCCCTCTTTTCTCGTACTAAATCGCTAATTTTCCTGTCGTTAATCTCCACTGCGAGCTTAAATGGAGGCCACCATGAGGGCCGCCGTGTAGCCCTTGGAGGCTACTGTTTAAAGATTTATGGCCGATTAAATCCTGTAGTCTTCTGTTTGAGGCCGCCGTTTAGCATAATACCCATTTTGGGGGCCGCCGTTCAGGATTGTTCTTGGTTCGGGGGCTGCCGTTCAGGACTGTTCTTGGTTCGGGGGCCAACGTTCACGACTGTTCTTGGTTCAGGGGCCGTTCACGATTGTTTTTAGTTCAGGGGCCACCGTTCATGACTGTTCTTGGTTCGGGGGCCGCCGTTAATTCTGTCTCCAATCGGAAACCCTTGTTTCAGCCCCATTTACTCCTTTTTAGATGTATATGTGATTTGGCGGCTATTACGGCCACTAACTCGTGAACATATGCTAAGAAAGAGGTCAAAAAGAAAATTAATACATCGTCCCGACGTGAGTTGTTCCGGCCTCGGCATATACTGGTTCTCTCAAGTACGTCTCGGGAATCAGGTCGGTGTCGTGGTGTTGATGTCCTCGACGTCAACATCTTGATTGGCACCGTCTCCATCGTGGTGGACGGATGTCATGCACACCCCCGAAATGTGCAAATTAAGGGGAGGTGCTGTTGGATTTTTGTCCCGAGTTCGATGTTCACCCGTTTTGTCAAGGATTTCCGAACGCATTTGTGCCGACATGGCCGCGGATAAATTGTGTGGTTATCCGGCGCCATTGGCAAATATCGTGCCGGCACTGTCTGGCGAACACTGTTCCATGGGTGTCACCTCGGGCTTGTAGGTGTGCATACCTGAATACTACCCCAACATGTGGTGAGCAGGGGTGGTCATCATTATGTCAGTTTGTCCGACCGAATTTTTGCTAATGTAAATTCATCACTTTATCCGTGATTTTGTTGGCTTATGTTATACTTATATCTGTGCGTATGAATGAGGCAAATAAACGCTGTTAGGTTGCACATCTTTCCATTGATGAATTGAGCATGAGGACAAACAAAAAATAAATAAATAAAGTAGATAATAGAAATAAAAGGAAATGAGAAAATCAACGAAAGTTGAATAATAAACGTAATAAACAAAGGAAGGACAGCAAATGAGAAGGACAGTTAAACTGACAAAAAAATTAATAATATAGAAGCAAAGATGGATAAAATTTTAAAAGAAATAAAATAAATAACAGTGAAATAAATTTCAAATGTGATGGTGGCCTTCTCACTGTCATATTCTGCTTAAAAGACTCATCTTACAAGCTTCCAATGGCCGCCATTCAGCCTCATCGACGTCCACAACAAGCCCCGCTGTTCAGCTCTAATGGTGTAAACCACAATCGCCGCCGTTCAGCCTCAATGACGCATACCTCAATGGCCTCCGTTCTACCGTTCATGTTCGTTGCTAATCAACCCGCCTGATGGTTCATAAAAGGAAAGGAAACCCAGTTCAGGGGCCGCCGTTCAGTTGCTCTCGCCGGTTCAGGGGCCACCGTTTATCCCCCTTGTTGTTTCAACCCATCCCAAACCAACTCTGTTGCGCGCCAACTCCCATGAAAGCCACTGTTTGAAGTCTCCCAGTGGCTCAAAGAAAAAAAACCGGTTCGAAGGCTTCCGTTCAGCCTTTTCTCCCGCACATGCTTCACTCCTATCGTGCCATCATCCCATTCCCCATTTCAAACCCACACCTCCTCCATTAAACACACACATGCCCACACGAAAGCTGTCTGGATCCAATTTTTTTTTTTTTTACCCACAAAGGCCGTTTAAGCCCCCACCTGAGCACATACACCCATGCTCCTGCGCATACAAAAAAAAAACTCATTATTTGAGCCAAAAAAACACACACGTACACACATACTTGCACTCCCATTTGTTCCCTCCCATTTAATAAGTAAAAAAAAAGGGGCAAAGCAATAGGGCGAATGACACATAATAAAAATAAAATAAACATAAAAATAAATAATTGGAACCATCTAAATAAACTTAATACTACAATTAAATTCTAAGGAAAAAAATAGCGTAATAATCTGCAACCAAGTTCAATAGCATAAGATAAAATACAACAAAAGAAAATTTCCAAAAAAATTGAACTTAAGTCTGAAGATCAAACAAAATAATCTCAAATAAAAAAAAACAAACAAATTAAATCACTCTGGGTTAAACCTTATAGCCCCGAACAAAGCTCAGATAAGAATTTCATTTTTAATAATCTAAACAAAATAAATCAACTGAAAAGAGATCTTAGATAAAAATAAAACCCCACATTAAGCTAACCATCAAAAGATTAAATCAAATAACCAAATTTAATCAAATCAAGAGACCAATAAACAAAAAGGCAACCCCAATAAAAGACAATCACAATGGAATAAAAAAAATGCAAGAGATCAAAAGAACAAAATAAATCAGATCAAAAAATGTTAAAATTGACTCCACCCCCTAATAATATCTGAAATAACATCAAAAAAATGCGTCGAGTGTTATATTTTGGTCATCTCGCGTTAGGCGCATTTAAATTCACATCTCTGTGCATATCTTTTATCGGATGTTTCCATTAAAGGCCACAAGACTCTTTATTCTGGCGATTAATCAAGGATTTTCTCTCTAGAGGGATGTAATTAACGTCGTTGCGTTTAGTCAACGACGAGATCTTAGTCCCGACCCGATCACCACTTTCGTTTGATGAAGTCAGACGGCACGTAAAGAGACCTAAAGTCCTTCGACTCTCAGAGGAAGAACAAGTCGCTTTGGCGACTGGCACGCCTGCGCTCCATGATTACCGATTCATCTTTCGTTATAGTTGCTCACTTAGCACTAAATGAGACTTGAATTTGTAATATGCGGGTACACACATGAGAACATGATAAAAGAAATTTAAATTTTAAAATATTATGATGGATCCTAAAAATCCATTTCCACAACGTGGCACGCCCAGTGGGACCAAACTTCCTTTCATCTTTTCACCAGAATAGAAAGCCTTGTGGCCTTCATACTCCATACTGACTGCTGGTTTGAACTGACTTATAGGTGACTAACAGACCTATGGCTGAAGTGCGTTTCAGACCGCAAATTGTTCGAGACCACGCCCGGTATGGCTATCTGGCTGTGCCGACTCACTTTGGAGATTTTCCTCCGGTGGTCGAATTCCCCAACTTCTTGGGGGTGGCTTTCGTCCAAGTGCTGCACAACAACGCTGGTGAGATAGCTGAAGAGGAATCAAAGACAGTAGGCTGCCAAGTCCATCATGTGGACCGTGGCAATGGAAGAAGTGACAAGGGACCCAAGGGGCATCAAGCTAGTGCTGGGAAGGCTATAACTCCTACTCCCAGCAAATCACGTGTCTCTGGCTCTGGAAAAAGCATGCTAGTCAGCAACATTAGAATTCATCTACAGAGCGGCCATGCTGTGATGGAACAAAATCAAGTGGTGTTAGCTGTGCCAACAAGAAATTCATTCCAAGCATTAGAGGGAAAGAGAGAAATGTACAACACCTTCAAAAGCAAATTGGCCCCAAAGCCAATTAAATTCAAGCAAGTTGGGTACCTAATAAGACCCAAGCCCTTCAACCAGTGAAGCGACCACATGACAAAGACTATGAGATAAATGCAAAGGGAAAAATGGATGCTGATCATCCAGCTCAATCAACTTCCGTGCCAGTGTTCAAATCATATGCACGACAAGGGAGTATTTTTCATTACATTGCATACCCCAACAAGGCAGCCAGTCTGGAGCGCTTGGCTCACATGCCCCAGCTACAGAGGAGGGATCCAACATTTGTCCCTCCATTTATACAAGCATCCAATGGGGCTGATCGGATCGTGTCCAACTATGCCTACGATCCAACAAAAACTTTTCTGGGACATCAATGCTCATGGCAAGCAATGGGAGCAACCCAAGATGGTCTATCATATTGTGAACATGAAGATGAAAAGGAAAATGATAAAAGGCAAAAGAAAGGAAAAGCAAAAGTAATTTATGGAAGGAAACAAGAAGAAGAAAGAGTGAAGAAGTATTACTCTCAACCATTGGCTCGAGAGGAAGGTAACTCTAGAGTCTCCATCCTCCAAAAGCTCAAAATTTCCTCTAAGCTGGCAAGAAGGGTAGAACAGAAAAGTAACACCTCACACATTCTTGCATGTTATATGGCTGGCATGTCCAGTCATTATGGAGCCTTCTCTCAGGAAGAAGAGGAACTGCTAGAGTTTACTAAAAGGTCAGACTCTCTCGCAGGAAAGGGAAAGACCATGAGTAAAGACCCAAAGACTCCAATGGTCAGAAGAGTGTCTGGAACAACAATGATGTTTGAGGGAGATGGCAAATCGCCACCTACTTCCTTGAAAACGACTTTGGTTAGGGAAACAACCAATATCCCTACCATGTTTGTACACGATCCTGCTACGATAGTCTTGTTACAAAAATGTCAGCTGGAAATTGAAATGTTGAGAAAACAGATTCAAGAAAGAGATGAATATATCATGGCATTAAAGGGCAAAGAGAGCACAGTCAAAACAATGCAAGACAGCATCAGCTCACCACAAATTCTATCAACAATGACACAACTGATGTCAAGCCACATTGGGGGCATTTCACCCTTGAATCCATGTCAAAAGGCCCCAAAACAATCAATAGAGCAATGGCTTCCACAAGCTGAAGAGTTAACACTACAGTCAACCCCCAATCGCTTGAGTTTAACAGATCCAACACTGATGAGCAGCTTGATGAAGTTAACAGGAACGTGTGATAGTATTGCTACCACATTCAATACTCACCAAGCTCCATACCATATATGTCATGATATGGACTTTATCGATGCAATGGGGCATTTGACTCTAGATGTGCCTTGTCAGAGGACGCCTCGTGCATCCTTGTCGAGCAGCCATTCACATTCAAATCTCCTGGCAGCATCTATGGCAGACCGCCTAGACAAACAGAGGAAGCCTGAAGGTGACATGACAAATAATATTGTGGCAGAAATTGAGGCATTTCTGGCAAGATCTTCCAATAGTGCATTTGTGGAACAAAGGGGGAAATTAATTGATAAGAAGCATGCCCGAAAGGAGGTTTACACTGAAGATCTTAAGGCCTTCGAGCTAATGAGAAATGCAAATAAATCTATGACTGGATCCTCTAGTACCATGACCAAAGGCTCGAGGCGTATTATTCCTTTCCAAGATAAAGTTAGAAAACCCTATTCATTCCCTAAGGAAAAGACAAGGGTATTGTTTGAATGGGCAACTGAATACAACAAAATTACACTACCGGTGCCCAAAAGACCTGAGCAAGCTGGAAAGAAGGATGATCCTTTATTCTGCTCATACCATCAAGTCTTGGGGCATACCATAGAAGACTGCTATGTATTCAAGGATATCATGGAATCCTTGATCAAGAAGGGAGAGCTGCAAATGGGCGAGTACAGGGGTATCCACCACGTCCGCATGAAACTCAACTCAACAGAACACTGTGAATATGATTCTCTCCACAAACAATATTTGAGGAGATACAATTTGAAGTTCGACAAGAGCCTCAACTGGAGGATCAATTATGGAGGTACCCTTCACCCTTCAAAGAAATATAGTTCATGAGGTGGAAGTCAAAGAAGCACAGATCTCCCCTCAACTTGTCTACCCGCAAGCCAAAAATGTCTCCTCACTGTTTGCCAAGCCCTTGATGTCTGGAGAGGCAACCAACCAACTGAGCAGCTCATGAAGTACAAGGGCAGGGGGATGAATCCCTATAATGCCGAGGCCAATGCAACTGTAAGACCCCGGATTTTTACTCTCTTTATATATCTGTATGTATATGAATAGTGTGTTGGTGGGTTCGGTTGTTGTGTGCTTAGCATGCGTATTTCATTGTGCCTACTATAAGTTTTATCCTTCTTTTGAACATGAGCATGTGCAAATATCTATATATGTATACATAGGTGTATATGATGATTAATGTGGAAGTGAACAATTAGCTAATTAGAAGTGTATTATGAATACCAAGAATCTTGACTTAGGATACTTGAATAGTACTATGCGTGTGCTATCTAAATATTGAAGAATATCCTATACTACCTATTTCATGGAATTTTGTATGGGAGTGTAGGAAGTACATATGTGTATGTACGTATGTATGTTATCTTGTGCGTGTGACAATTGTATACCCAAATTCTACATGCATAACACCTTGGTGTATTTGTGCATGCATGTGTATGATTAGTTGTAAGCGTTGCTCATTTGCATGGTTTAGCTAATATGAATATTGTACTTCGTATATTGCATATGCATAAGAGTTCAAGCATGGTAGGTGTAATTAGTAGTTTATATTGAGATTCTATACTCCTCATGAATAACATGCATGTATTTTATGATATTTAGGTGAGAGTAGTCAATTGGCTAAATTATGCATATAGTACATATTAAGGAATCCTATGCATATAGTGCTTAAGCAATGTTAGGTAAAGTTGTGTAAGTTAATCTAATTACCGGTGCGCATGTTGTATCCATCTATTCCAAGCATAATGTACATAAGTATGATACACCAGTGTGCGTATACTATATATATGACAAATCAAGTGTGTGTATGTGAGGACTATTTTATCGAATGGATTATCCTAGCTAGCATAAATCATATCACCTCCTAATGATTTGCGAAGCCCTCATAATTCTCGTCATTTAATTTGCCGTGTGTTGAGTCATACATGTGTAAAATATCACGTACGTACAGGTAGGTGTCTACGTACATTTTATCTTAGTATGCTTATGTATGCTTGTGTATGTATATAGATATTTATGTACATATTAATTAGTATAATTAATGTGCATGTGTTTATATTAATAAATAAGGTATGTATTGCTTGGTGATAGTATGAGTATAATACCATATACATATTGCTTGTATATAAGCTTGGTATGCATAGTTTATGCATAAATTAAGGTTCTGGCCAAAGGCCACCTGGCGTCAACCTCTGGCCGCCGAGGTGGAGTCAACGTCCAGACCTGGACGCCAATCCTGACCCAGGCGTCCAGCGATGTGGACGTCAACCTCTCTGACCTGCATGCGCAGCAGAGCTGCTGTCTTCTGAAACAAGGCATGGCCACCCATTGGGGGATGTCCCCAACGGATCTAAGGCTGTCTAATCGGCATGGTGAGTGGTGAGGGGCTCTCCAACATCCTGAACCTGAATTGGCCTCTCCCCACTTCTCATTTTCACCATTGCAAGAGGGGAGGAGAAGAAAGAAAAACCCTAGAGCATTCTGTGAGAAAACCCCATTCTAGAACCCTCAAATCCGACCCTTTGAAGCTGAATCTGGAGATCTACTGCAACAAGGAGGAGGCGGAAGCAAAGGAGAAGGCTTCCCCATCATCCCCTCGGCGTAGAGATCACCCAGGAACCCGGAGGAAGGCGATCTTGGAGGCACTTCTGCAACTTCTTGGAACTGCCCAAGGAGGTCTTCTTCAAGCCACAAATCCCTTGGAGGAATTTTAGAGAGGCAAATGACCTATCTATGGTGTCCCCGTATGAGTCTAGGTGGTTTTGACATTGTTTGGAATTTTCCTCGAGTCCTAGACCCTCCAATTCACCCAAGATTTAGAGCTCGGTCTGTGTTTCTGCACAGACCTAAGTAAACGGCAGGGTCCCTGGACGTCCAGTTCATCCTTGGCGTCCATCGATCATGCCGCTGACTCTGAGTCAGCGGCCAGAGACCGCTGTCTAGTTCTTCTGGACAGAACAGTGAGCTGTTCTGCCCCTCTTGTACGTTAATTTCGTTATGATTTCCGTGATGAGGATATATGGTATTCCTATAAGCTATGTATATTGTGCATGTGGTGGTGTGAAGAAATGTAGTGTGATGGTGAATGTGGGTTATTAGCATGTTTTAAATTGTGAGCATGACTTGTAGACAATCTTGTAAAATTCATGATTTATGATTAGGGTTTTGTGTTGATGCCTGGTTTCGGTTTGATCATGAAGAATAGTGGGTCAGCATATGTGTTTGAAAAATTTAGTTTATCCATGCTTGAGAAATTGTAAATAAGTTCGGTTCGGTAAAATAAAAACATGCAAAAATGGTTTGTGGTAATTGATGTAGATGATATGAATTAGGGTGATTTTGTATTCTAAAATCATGCATATATTAGTAGTCTCTGTGCAAAACAGTAAGTGGATAAATTGCAAAATGTGTTAGACCCATGTTAGCTTAAGTTGTGAATAATATGCTAATTAGGTGTTTGATTTTCTGTAAATCCTATTTAGCTCAGAAAAATCTGAACAATTGAGGGTATCATCTTGAACCGAAAACAACATGTGGTTAAAATTTCAGGTCATTTGTACCAGTAAATAAAAAGTTATGTATTTTCATGTGAAATGTGATAATTCATGCATATGATCGCAATGTGATTAGTTATGGTCTAAAACCAACATGATTAGTGTGTTTACTATGTGTTAAATTCTTGAAATCCTGTAGTACCATGTTAGGAAGAACATGAATGTTTATGTGAGTGAGAAAGTGAATGAAATGAGAAGAGTTATGTGTAAAACCATGTGTAAAACGGTAATGTGTAAAAGTGTAATAGTTGTGCCTATATGACACTGCTACACTAGAGGCATCGGGAGCCGTATATAGAAAAGTCCCTATAGAAGGCTCCATGTGATATAAGTTTGTCCCAAAGGCATTGGGAAAACCCCGGAGGTGGACAAGTACCACTGGATAAGGTGGAGAGGGCTTCTCCCGGTCTGCGCAGTTACCAAGATTCACCGCTGTATTGCCTAGCTGGTGAGTATGTGTATGAGTTGTGTAAGTGTTGTGTCATGTGTTGTGTTATGAGTTGTGTTGAGAGTTGTGCTAAGGAATGAGCACAAGCTATGAGATATTGTTAGTGTCCTCTACTGGTGGTTAGGACTATGTGTCATGGCAAATTGTTTAAGTAATGAAAAATGAGTAAAACGTGAAATATGTGAATATGGCACGTGGTAAGTGCCCAAGACGCATGTGGTAAGTGCAATCGATATGATATGTGATAAGTGAATGTGAAAGAGAAAATGATGTGGAAATGAGTAATTGTATAAGTGTGAACATGTGTACGTGTCAAATGTGTAAAAGTGAACAACGTGAATGAGTAAGTATGAAATCATGTGAAACCGAGAATGTGAGAATGTGTTATTGCAAACCATGTGAAATCAGTAAACTCATGTTGTCATTATCATGCTTATTGTGCACAAATGCCTAGAATCCATGTTAGAGATAATTAGTGAAAATGAGTGCAAGATAGCTTGATTACTTGATTCACATGATGTGTTTTATGTATTATTGTAGCTCTCATATGTAGATTTATAGTCATTGAATCATATGAAATCAGCAATCTAAAGCATGTGAAAAGGTTCGTGTATGTGTTTAAAACTAGGTGAAATCCATGCTAGTTGTGTCCCCTTTCATGTGTGTAAATTGTTCATGTCGATAGCTTTCATGTTTTAGCTCTTTAAAAGACTAAAGTTCTTGAGCAAATGGAATAGAGATCATGTAATAGGTGAATTTCATTTTACAAATCTGAAAGCATGAGTTATGTATAAAATTGTAGAACTTTCATGATAGGTAGAAAACTTGAATTGACTAGCATGCTATGTGTTGTTAATTGTAAAAGTGCATGTAGAAACCACTAAGACTTGTATGTGTATATCATGAGTAGTGTCGCTTGCTGAGTCTTTGGACTCACTCTTGCTTCGGCGTACAGGTTGACAGGTATCGTGCACTAGAAGGTAGCGTGGCGAGGATCATCATTAGAAGACTATTTTGTGGAGCTGTTACCAGTTGTACTTTTCTTTTGCACACAAGGATTATTGTATGGACAATATTTTGGACATTGTAACTCTCTCTTATTTTGTATTATCGTGGACATTGTCCTTCTATCTCGCTATTCAGATTATGGAATGTGTGTTGGTGACAGATTAAGAGTTGAGTTGTTTATTTTATTCCGCTGTACTCTATTGCTATCCAGGTACATATCAACCTATCGACCAGTGTTGGGTAAATGTCCCACTGTGACGACGCCCTTTATACCGATGGGGATTGGTATAATCGTACCGGTATGAAGAGGGTCGTTACAGAGATTGGTATCAGAGAAAAGGTTGAGACTGTACATGGATAGGCCATCACCGTCACAACATTGCAAAGTCTTCATAGAGAATTGTCCATACATATAGAATCTCCTACTAATGGATAGAAGATGATAGAGAGAATAGTTGGAATATAGTAACCTTGGTTTTAATTAGTTATTCATTTGCAGACTATGGCGGACGTGGTAGACGTGGTGCTCAGTCTCGGAGGTACGAGCAGAACCGTAAGCTGAAGAATTTTGTGAAAGGACTTAAGCCATCAGTAAGGACTAGGCTTCTGGAACTCGATTCGCGTACCTTAGGAGAACTTCTAGGTGTGACCACCCATCAAGAGAAAGGAGCGGGATCTCTCCCAGAGGGGGAGGCAACTCCAAAGGAGAAACCCTTGGAAAATCAACAGTCAACTGTGGCCTCAAGCATCGAGAAGCCCGAGTGCACCCAATGCGGGAAGCGTCATGGTGGGAAAGCATGTTGGAGGAAGGAAGGAAGGTGTCTTAAATGTGGAAGCAAAGATCATCGGCTTAAAGAATGTCCGAATCTGAAGACGAAGTTCACTCCGCGAGGCGCTTCACCGACCGCGATATAGGAGCGAGAGTAGCTGATGATGACCTAGGCGACGTCACCACAGGTACTCGATGCAATCTTCGAGGACGAAGATATTTTTCTAGAGGGGGAGGGTGTAAGACACCGGATTTTTACTCTCTTTATATATCTGTATGTATATGAATGGTGTGTTGGTGTTCGGTTGTTGTGTGCTTAGCATGCGTATTTCATTGTGCCTACTATAAGTTTTATCCTTCTTTTGAACATGAGCATGTGCAATATCTATATATGTATACATAGGTGTATATGATGATTAATGTGGAAGTGAACAATTAGCTAATTAGAAGTGTATTATGAATACCAAGAATCTTGACTTAGGATACTTGAATAGTACTATGCGTGTGCTATCTAAATATTGAAGAATATCCTATACTACCTATTTCATGGAATTTTGTATGGGAGTGTAGGAAGTACATATGTGTATGTACGTATGTATGTTATCTTGTGCGTGTGACAATTGTATACCCAAATTCTACATGCATAACACCTTGGTGTATTTGTGCATGCATGTGTATGATTAGTTGTAAGCGTTGCTCATTTGCATGGTTTAGCTAATATGAATATTGTACTTCGTATATTGCATATGCATAAAGAGTTCAAGCATGGTAGGTGTAATTAGTAGTTTATATTGAGATTCTATACTCCTCATGAATACATGCATGTATTTTTATGATATTTAGGTGAGAGTAGTCAATTGGCTAAATTATGCATATAGTACATATTAAGGAATCCTATGCATATAGTGCTTAAGCAATGTTAGGTAAAGTTGTGTAAGTTAATCTAATTACCGGTGCGCATGTTGTATCCATCTATTCCAAGCATAATGTACATAAGTATGTTACACCAGTGTGCGTATACTATATATATGACAAATCAAGTGTGTGTATGTGAGGACTATTTTATCGAATGGATTATTCCTAGCTAGCATAAATCATATCACCTCCTAATGATTTGCGAAGCCCTCATAATTCTCGTCATTTAATTTGCCGTGTGTTGAGTCATACATGTGTAAAATATCACGTACGTACAGGTAGGTGTCTACGTACATTTTATCTTAGTATGCTTATGTATGCTTGTGTATGTATATAGATATTTATGTACATATTAATTAGTATAATTAATGTGCATGTGTTTATATTAAATATAAATAAGGTATGTATTGCTTGGTGATAGTATGAGTATAATACCATACATATGCTTGTATATAAGCTTGGTATGCATAGTTTATGCATAAATTAAGGTTCTGGCCAAAGGCCACCTTGGCGTCAACCTCTGGCCGCCGAGGTGGAGTCAACGTCCAGACCTGGACGCCAATCCTGACCCAGGCGTCCAGCGATGTGGACGTCAACCTCTCTGACCTGCATGCGCAGCAGAGCTGCTGTCTTCTGAAACAAGGCATGGCCACCCATTGGGGGATGTTCCCCAACGGATCTAAGGCTGTCTAATCGGCATGGTGAGTGGGTGAGGGGCTCTCCTACATCCTGAACCCGAATTGGCCTCTCCCCACTTCTCATTTTCACCCTTGCAAGAGAGAGGAGAAAAAGAAAAACCCTAGAGCATTCTGTGACAAAACCCCATTCTAGAACCCTCAAATCCGCCCCTTTGAGGCTGAATCTGGAGATCTACTGCAACAAGGAGGAGGCTGAAGCAAAGGAGAAGGCTTCCCCATCGTCCCTCGGCGTAGAGATCACCCAGGAACCCGGAGGAAGGCGATCTTGGAGGCACTTCTGCAACTTCTTGGAACTGCCCAAGGAGGTCTTCTTCGAGCCACAAATCCCTTGGAGGAATTTTAGAGAGGCAAGTGACCTATCTATGGTGTCCCCGTATGAGTCTAGGTGGTTTTGACATTTTTATGGAATTTTCCTCGAGTCCTAGACCTCCAATTCACCCAATTTAGAGCTCGGGTCTGTGTTTCTGCATAGACCTGAGTAAACGGCAGGGTCCCTGGACGTCCAGTTCATCCTTGGCGTCCATCGATCATGCCGCTGACTCTGAGTCAGCGGCCAGAGACCGCCGTCTAGTTCTTCTGGACAGAACAGTGAGCTGTTCTGCCCCTCTTTACGTTAATCGTTATGATTTCCGTGATGAGGATATATGGTATTCCTATAAGCTATGTATATGTGCATTGTGGTGTGTGAAGAAATGTAGTGTGATGGTGAATGTGGGTTATTAGCATCTTTTAAATTGTGAGCATGACTTGTAGACAATCTTGTAAAATTCATGTTTATGATTAGGGTTTTGTGTTGATGCCTTGGTTTCAGTTTGATCATGAAGAATAGTGGGTCAGCATATGTGTTTGAAAAATTTAGTAGTTTATCCATGCTTGAGAAATTGTAAATAAGTTCGGTTCAGTAAAATAAAAACATGCAAAAATGTTTGTGGTAATTGATGTATAGATGTATGAATTAGGGTGATTTTGTATTCTAAAATCATGCATATATTAGTAGTCTCTGTGCAAAATAGTAAGTGGATAAATTGCAAAATGTGTTAGACCCATGTTAGCTTAAGTTGTGAATAATATGCTAATTAGGTGTTTGATTTTCTGTAAATCCTATTTAGCTCAGAAAAATCTGACAAATTAAGGGTATCATCTTGAACCTGAAAACAGCATGTGGTTAAAATTTCAGGTCATTTGGACAAGTAAATAAAAAGTTATGTATTTTCATGTGAAATGTGATAATTCATGCATATGATCGCAATGTGATTAGTTATGGTCTAAAACCAACATGATTAGTGTGTTTACTATGTGTTAAATTCTTGAAATCCTGTAGTACCATGTTAGAGAAGAACATGAATGTTTATGTGAGTGAGAAAGTGAATGAAATGAGAAGAGTTATGTGTAAAACGGTAATGTGTAAAAGTGTAAAAGTTGTGCCTATGTGACACTGCTACCCTAGAGGCATCGGGAGCCGTATATAAAAAGTCCCTATAGAAGGCTCCATGTGATATAAGTTTGTCCCAAAGGCATTGGGAAAACCCCGGAGGTGGACAAGTACCACTGGATAGGGTGGAGAGGGCTTCTCCCGGTCTACGCAGTTACCAAGATTCACTGCTGTATTGCCTAGCTGGTGAGTATGTGTATGAGTTGTGTAAGTGTTGTGTCATGTGTTGTGTTATGAGTTGTGTTGAGAGCTGTGCTAAGGAATGAGCACGAGCTATGAGATATTATTAGTGTCCTCTACTGGTGGTTAGGACTATGTGTCATGGCAAATTGTTTAAGTAATGAAAAATGAGTAAAACGTGAAATATGTGAATATGGCACGTGGTAAGTGCCCAACGCACGTGGTAAGTGCAATCGATATGATATGTGATAAGTGAAAGTGAAAGAGAAAATGATGTGGAAATGAGTAAATTGTATAAGTGTGAACATGTGTACGTGTCAAATGTGTAAAAGTGAACAACGTGAATGAGTAAGTATGAAATCATGTGAAACCGAGAATGTGAGAATGTGTTATTGGAAACCATGTGAAATCAGTAAACTCATGTTGTCATTATCATGCTTATGTGTGCACAAATGCCTAGAATCCATGTTAGGGATAATTAGTGAAAATGAGTGCAAGATAGCTTGATTACTTGATTCACATGATGTGTTTTATGTATTATTGTAGCTCTCATGTGTAGATTTATAGTCATTGAATCATATGAAATCAGCAATCTAAAGCATGTGAAAAGGTTCGTGTATGTGTTTAAAACTAGGTGAAATCCATGGTAGTTGTGTCCCCTTTCATGTGTGTAAATTGTTCATGTCGATAGCTTTCATGTTTTAGCTCTTTAAAAGACTAAAGTTCTTGAGCAAATGGAATAGAGATCATGTAATAGGTGAATTTCATTTTACAAATCTGAAAGCATGAGTTATGTATAAAATTGTAGAACTTTCATGATAGGTAGAAAACTTGAATTGACTAGCATGCTATGTGTTGTTAATTGTAAAAGTGCATGTAGAAACCACTAAGACTTGTATGTGTATATCATGAGTAGTGTCGCTTGCTGAGTCTTTGGACTCACTCTTGCTTCGGCGTACAGGTTGACAGGTATCGTGCACTAGAAGGTAGCGTGGCGAGGATCATCATTAGAAGACTATTTTGTGGAGCTGTTACCAGTTGTACTTTTCTTTTGCACAACAAGGATTATTGTATGGACAATATTTTGGACATTGTAACTCTCTCTTTATTTTGTATTAATGTGGACATTGTCCTTCTATCTCGCTATTTAGATTATGGAATGTGTGTTGGTGACGGATTAAGAGTTGAGTTGTTTATTTTATTCCGCTGTACTCTATTGCTATCCAGGTACATATCAACCTATCGACCAGTGTTGGGTAAATGTCCCACTGTGACGACGCCCTTTATACCGATGGGGATTGGTATAATCGTACCGGTATGAAGAGGGTCGTTACAGCAACTATTGAACAATGTCAGGCAAGGCTAAGAAACTACAACATCTAAAGACATGCAAAATCTGAAAAGGCAAAAGGAACGAGCAAACTCTGCAGATATACACATGTTGTATGACTGTGTGCTTGGTCGGCATGGGGCCTAGTTTACTGAACAAGATGATTGCCAAAGCTCATGAAGGGCCAGATCCTCCTGTCAGGAGGGAAGAAGCTAAGGGCAAGCCCCGATAGTCTCAGTGTCCCAAGAAGGGGCTGCAGATATAATAAAAGCTGATAATATCAATAACCTGCCACCTATTCCTTTAAGAGGGGATCCAACTGAAGTGATATCTGATATCCCTAGCACTCATACGTATGATCCTGATGTGGCAGCGTTGATATAAAGATACCAACATGAAATTGAAATGCTGAAGAAGCAAATTGAAGAAAGAGATGCCCATGCTTTGGCACCAAGAGAAGCAGGGGGCATGGTGGAAACATCGCAAGTTGACACCAACTTCCCCAACACTCTATCACATCCAACAAGACTCTGGCCAACACCAGACAATGCTGGGGGCATCCCATGTCAAACAGCCCAGAGCAGCCCATAGCCCGCCAAGCAGCACATCAAGGGCCTGCCACTATGGCTCAGATGCAGTCGGATCCTCCTCATCCAAATGTGGTCCAAGCACTGATTATGAATAAACAGATGTTGGAAAAAATTATAGAAGCGAAATTGGGAGAAAGGGGAATGCTAATCAAACCCCATTTGACATCTACCAGGTTCCATATCCTATGCATCATGCTACAAAAAGGCTTCCTCCTGGCATTAGCAAGCCACCAAAGTTCGAAAAATTCAACGGGCAAGGATCGCCTAAAGTGCATGTTGCATGCTATGTTAACATCATGGGGGAGTTGGCTACTGATGAGTCATATTTGCTCAAATTCTTTGGGTCTTCCCTGACTGGACTGGCTTTCGAATGGTATTCAAATTTACCAGTCGGGTGCATTATGGACTGGCTAGACATGCAAAGGAAGTTTATAGAAAGATTCTATGTTGCTGAAAGAGAAATCACATTGGTCACGTTATATGCAACCAGGCAACAAGATAAGGAGTCAGCTGTAGATTATCAAAAGGTGGAGAGATCTCAGCATGAGATGCAGACGACCACTACATCCAGAGGACACCGTTCAAATTTGCAAGCAAAACTTGGGCATGCATATTCTAGAAAGGATGATCGGCATCGAGATCAAGTCCTTTGACCGGCTAAACAATGTTGTGGCCGAGATCGAACAATTCCTTTCCAAATATCCTCCTGCCTATGCATCAAGTCAGAAAACAGACTGCTTGGAAAGAGGCCAACACCTACAGATGTTCATACTGTGAACCTCAAAGCCTTTACACAACAAAAGAGTGGAGCTGGCTCCTCTTCTGCCAGGCCGATGAAGCGAAATAAAAGGGGTTCATTACAACAGAAGATGCAAAAGCCATACTCTTTCCCAACAGAGAAGACACTGACTCTCTTCGTATGGGCCTGTCGACATAACAAAATCGTCCCACCTGAGCCTAGAAGGTCAGAGGACATCAAGAAGAAACGATCCCCGGTTCGGCTTATATCATCAGCTTCCGGGGCATGTTACAGAGGACTGCTATGTCCTCAAAGTTAAAATTGAGGCCTTGATAAGAAAAGAAGAGTTTCAAGTGGGCGAGTACAAGGTGGACCCGTCGCTCCCTCATGGGACTCCAATGCAAGAGAAAAGAAGAGCATATGGCAGCATGCGCCAGCCAGCATGGGGGCAAAAGCAACCTATAATATTCAAGCCAGGAGAGCACAAACAACTCAAGATGCTCAATGTACGGAGGAAATCCATGTACCCCGGAGAAATTTCTAGATCTCCGACCCATCACAAGAAAAACAAGGGCCAGCTCGCTGGAAGTGAGCTATTCTGGGGTAGACGCCAGTCGGACATGTAATGTTCATTCATTTAAATACTCATTAAAAAAAAAAAAAAAAATGATGAAAAGAGAAAAGAAGAAAAAAAAGGTATCTTGCTGAGGTAGTCACACCGACCATCCAGCATGAGACCCGATCATTGAGGCGGTCTCAATCGGCTCTTATAGGGCCACCTGAGGTATTATTGTCGATGACGAGTAACAAAAATAAAAAATAAACAGGCCAACCATACCGCTAGCCAGACTATGGTTCTGAGACAAATAATACCTCAACAGAATTGTATATTTTCTGCAGGGCGATGATATGAGCCCGCATGATCATATCATAGCGGGCTTTCACCGCTTATGTCTATATTCATACTTGGGTTTTCTTGCCGGATTTTGAGTGCATATTCTTTTCCGGATCACTAATAAAGCCACCGAAGGATTTATCCTTATTCAGGCATCATTTGCATTAAAAAAAAACTGGCAAATTGTCAATCATGTTTTCCAAACCCATATTTTAAAATTGGCAAGCTTGTGATTCATGATTTTAAAAAAATCATATTTTCAAAAGTGGCGTCTCGCCAACCATATTTTCAAAAGTCATATTTTAAAATTGGCAAGCTTGCCATTCATGATTTCAAAAGAACTCATATTTCAAAAGTGGCATCTCGCCAATCATGTTTAAAAAAAAACTCATATTTTAAAATTGGCAAGCTTGCCACTGATAATTTCAAAAGAACTCATATTTCAAAAGTGGCGACTCGCTAATCATATTTTCAAAAGTCATGCTTTAAATCAGTAAGCTTGCCACTCATGATTTCAAAAAAAATCACATTTCAAAAAAATGGCGTCTCGTCAATCATGTTTAAAAGTCATATTTCAAAATCGGCAATTTGCCAATCATATTTCAAATGACATATTTCAAAATTGGCAATTTGCCAATCATTTTTCAATAGACATATTTTAAAACTGGCAATTTACCAATCATATTTTCAAAAGACATATTTCAAAACTGGCAATTTGCCAATCATATTTTCAAAAGCGGCAATTCGCCAATCATATTTCAAAATTCATATTTCAAAAATTACAATTTTCCAGTCAAATTACAAATCGATGTTTTCGAAGTAACAATGCGTCAGTCATATTTGAAAATTCATGTTTCAAAACTCTAAATCATGTATTTCAAACGGGACCTTAGCGCCCACATGTTTAATAAAAAGATCGAGGCCTTTACACCCTCATATTTCAAAATTGGGCTTCTACGCCCTCACAATTTCAAATCGGACTTTCAAATCCTCAGGATTTCAAAATTGGGCTTCTACGCCCTCACAATTTCAAAATTGGGCTTCCACGCCCTCACAATTTCAAAAGCGGCTTCTTCACCCTCATGTTTTCAAACCGGACATTCGTGTCCTCACAATTTAAGAATCGGGCTTCTACACCCTCATGATTTCAAATCGGACTTTCACGTCCTCACAATTTCAAATCGGGCTTCTTCGCCCACATGATTTCAAACTGGGACTTTGTGTCCCCATCTTTCAAAATCTGGCTTCTACGCCCTCATGATTTCAAATCGGGCTTTCATGTCCTCATAATTTCAAATCGGGCTTCTTCGCCCACATGATTTCAAACTGGGACTTTGTGTCCACATCTTTCAAAATCGGGCTTCTACGCCCTCACAATTTCAAATCGGGCTTTCACGTCCTCACAATTTCAAATCGGGCTTCTTCGCCCACATGATTTCAAACTGGGACTTTGTGTCCACATCTTTCAAAATCGGGCTTCTACGCCCTCATGATTTCAAATCGGCCTTTCACGTCCTCACAATTTCAAATCGGGCTTCTTCGCCCCCACGTTTTCAAACTGGGCCTCTGTGTCCACAAATTTCAAAATCAGGCTTTCATGCCTTCATGTTTTGAAACTGGGCCTCTGTGTCCACAATTTCAAAATCAGGCTTTCGCGCCTTCATGTTTTCAAACTTGCCCTCTGTGTCCACTAATTTCAAAATCGGGCTTCCACGCCCTCACGATTTCAAATCGGCCTCTGTGCCCAACATTTTCAAAACATACTAGAAATGACATTTAAAGTAAAATAATTCAAATCAAATTAATCTCAAAGGAGCAGCAACTGCGGATAAGTGCTGTAGTCCATTCTCAGTTTGTGGAACATTTCCCACATCTGGGGTCTCCAAAGATACAAATCAAATTAATCTCAAAGGAGCAGCAACTACAGAATAAGTGTCGTAGTCCATTCTCAGTTTGTGGAACATCTCCCATATCTGGGGTCTCCAGGGATACAAGACAAACAAATCTCAAAGGAGCAACAACTGCGAGACAAGTATCACAGTCCATTCTCAGTTTGTGGAATATCTCCCACATCTAAGGTCTCCAGGGATACAAGACAAATTGATCTCAAAGGAGTAGCAACTGCGAGACAAATATCGCAGTCCATTTTCAGTTGTGGAATATTTCTCACATCTGGGGGTCTCCAAAGATATAAATCAAAATTGACCTCCTATAACAGTCACTGCGGGACAAGTACCGTAATCCAGCCTCCTTTTGTGGAATGTTTACCACATTTGAGGTCTCTAAAGAGACATACATAAAAAAGGAAATGAATAGAAAATAATGAAATAAAGTCAAAAAAATGATCAATGGAAAAAATGAAATGATTGAAAATAGGATGAAATGAATTTCCTTCAAAAAAAAAAGAGAAAATTAATGACGAAAATGAACAGGACAAAAGAAATGCACAAAACAAAAAAGAACATTTGATTTAAGAAGCCGGTCTCTCTGCTCACGTGTGGGTTCCCGTACTCGAACTCTTAATCAATCTACTAGGAGCTGCAACTACGGGACAAATACCGTAGTACAGCCTCAGTTCGTGGGATTAACACCACGTCTGAGGTCTCCAATGATATAAGAATCCAACTTCATGGAGCTGCAACTACGGGATAAATACCATAGTCTAGCCTCAGTTCGTGGGATCAATACCACATCTGAAGTCTCCAAAGATATAAGAATCCATCCTCAAGGAGCTGCAACTACGAGATAAATACCATAGTCCAGTCTCAGATCGTAAGATTAATGTCACGTCTGAGGTCTCCAAGGATATAAGAATCCATCTCAAAGGAGCAGTAACTACGAAATAAGTGTCGTAGTCCATTCTCAGTTTGTGGAATATCTCCCACATCTGGGGTCTCCAGGGATACAAGACAAACCATTCTCCGAGGAGCAGAAACTATGGGATAAGTGTCATAGTCCATCCTCAATTTGTGGTATCAATACTGCATCTTAGGTCTCCAACGGTATAAACATCCATCTCCGAGGAGCTGCAACTACAAGATAAGCATTGTAGTTCGATCTCAGCCTGTGGGACAATTACTACATGAGATCTCCAAGGATTTAAGAGTTAAAATCAGGTTACCATGTTCGATGTTTATATAACCAAATTATTTTGCAGGAACTGTATATTATCACATTCTTTTTTTTTTTTGGCGGTCCAGAGGATCTAACATTGAGCTTTGACATTCCATGCCCAAGATCCCCCAAGTAATTATGGTGGAGCCACCTTCACATGGGTCGATGGTTCGAGATGGCGTCATTATGCTTCAACGCTAGGAGGATTCAACAATTCATGGAGCTAAATTCAACATTGCCTCGAAGACAGACACCCTCCAGTCTTAATGTCCAAGAACTCTGAGGGTACACTATTGAATGTATGTTCGCAATGCATATTCTGCATCATTTCTGTAAAAAAAAAATGAAATGATAAAACAAAAAATTGATGAACAAAAGGGTTCAAAATAGAGATGCCTGTCGGACCTACTCTGGTTTCACTGCCGAGTAGGGGTAAAACGGACAAGAAAAATCCGGTCACGATGAAAACCCGAAAGGGCGTCATGGGCAAAATTGGGAACCTTGCTACGTGAAAACCCGAAAGGGCGCGTAGGCAAAAGCAAGAAGGGGCTGACTCCGGTGAAAACCCAGAGGGCGCTTGGGTCAGTAATGTGGTAAAAAAAAATAAAATGAATGAAGTCAAAATGTCAAAATGGCAAGAAGGGGGAGTTCCATCCCTGCTCTTTCAAGAAATCCTCTTTTTGCTATACATTCTCTGAATCCATCTATGCACTCTCTAGTTAAAAAAAAAAACCTCAAAACTTAGACAAACTGTCTCTTGCCATCCATGCCTCACATCTATATATACTTGCTCCTGCTAAGTAGGACCCTAGGCTTAGATAGGTACTGCCCTTTTCAAAACTCCAAATAAAGCCCAGCCTTGACTTCTTGCCTTGGCTGACCAGTAGATGTTATCTTTAGAACCCATGTTGAAGTTAACACATAGGTTTTCCTAGGTTGTCATTTCGCAGTCTGCCCAAATAACCTCACACCATCTACCAACATCATAGTATGATGGGTGGTTGAGTTCTATTCCACTCATAAACATCTCATTATAATATATATATATATATATATATATATATATTAAACAAAAAACAAAAAACAAAATCTTAAAATAGAGGTGCCTCGCCGGACTTGCCTAGGTTTCCCCTGGACAAGGGTAAAAAGAGCTAGAACCTGGTCATGGCGAAAATCCGAAAGGGCGCCATGAGCAAAATTGGGTACCCCGCTACGTGAAAACCCGAAAGGGCGCGTAGGCAAAAAGAAAGAGGGGGTCGGATTGGGTGAAAACCCGAAAGGGTGCCCAATTTGATAAGGAGAAATAAAATCAAAGACAGTTGCCAAGAAAGACAGATTTCAAGTCTCCAGAAAGGAAATCCCGATAGAAGTTCCGCTTGCTAGTCGAAGCTTGTCTTCGTACCAATGGGAGCTTATCTGCTGACCAACCGAAGTTTATCTCAATGGCCATCAGAACTCATCTTCAAGCCAATTGAAACTTATCTTCACGTGGATCGAAGCACACCTTCATGCCAGTTGAAGTTTATCTTCATGTCAATCAAAGCTTATCTTCGTGTTGGTGAAAGCTTATCTTCTGGCCAGTCGAAGCTTTTCTTTGTGCCAGTGGGAGCTTATCTACTGCCTAACCGAAGTTTATCTCAATGGCAATCAGAACTTATCTTCAAGACAATTGAAACTTATCCTCATACTAGTCGAAGCACGCCTTCATGCCAGTTGAAGTTTATCTTCATGTCAATCAAAGCTATCTTCGTGCTAGTGAAAGCTTATCTTCTGGCGAGCCGATGTTTTTCTCAATGCCAATCAAAAGTTGTCTCCGGGCCAATTGAAACTTGTCGTCATGCTAGTCAAAGCCCATCTCCATACCAGCCGAAAGTTGGTCAACACCAATAGAAAACAAAAGTCAAAGAGGAAGACAACAGCTCGTTAATCCAACTACAAGTGAAGCAGCACTGATAAGGGCTACAGGACACCCAAGGCGACGATTTGGTGACCACAGTCAACGACAACGGCGTGGCAGTGGGCTACCTCTTCCTGCTAAGGCCTCAACATTACTGAGTACATAGATTGCTTCGCTTTTAACGTGACTAGTCGGCAAGACAATTCAAAGAAAAGGAAGCAGGAATGCTACTTACTGAGTCTACAGGGAGCTACCAACTCATAAATAAAGCGAGCATGCCCCATCAACTCATTCAACAGGCCAACATAACCCAATGGACGGCTGACCCATGAAGACCACCAGCTCACATGGCCTTGTCAATTGAAAGAGGCCATTGATTTAGGGATCCCGCCAATTCAACGGATCTTCCGATTCAAAAAATTCCTATCTTCAAGGATGTCCCACCGGGCCCCAAAATCTCAGCAATTCGAAGAAGTTTCCAATACGGGGCTTCCACCGAATCAAGAAGGTTGTCAGTTCAGTGCTTCCACTAGCTCAAGATTGCCACCGACCCAATGCTTTCACCAGTTGGAAAAGCCTCCAGTCCAGCAATCCATACCAATTCAATGGTTGTTAATCCAGTGAACTCACAAACTTCAAAAGATGTTGTCACAGTAGTTCTTATTGACTGTCAATCTCAAGATGATGATGTCAATTCTGATGAACCTATCGGCATGGCAATACGTCGAAAGACCGCCATCCAGCCATGAGATAACAGACCACTAGACACTACAAAATAGCAGAACGACAAGAGGTTGACAACAATAAGACTGAACGACAAAAAAACACAAGACGAGTTCAAATGCGACTATGAGAGGTACACCTGTGGACGCTGCTCCGCTCGGTCCTCACTTGCACCGTCCCCAGGTGGGGGGCATTTGTTTGCACCCATATTTTTTTTTTATACATCTAATGGGTCATAAGTGGGCAGCAGCCCAAGAAGGGTGGCGGCATCGGCTTAGTCACCAAATGGCATGCAAAGGTAAATATATAAGAAAACTTGGGGTGGTCATAAGCTGGAGGCCATGCCACCTCAGCCCTCAGGGAGGCCCCTTAAAAGCTCATTTTTCTGAAGCGAGAGGGCAGAGATCGGAGAAGAGGAGATCGCAAGGAGAAGAGGCCAGCGGCAGCAAAAGGGGAGAGAGCTTTTTAGAGGAGGGGTCTTCTCCATTGGCGGCTGAAGCAGGCAAGAGTAGAGAATTCCAGCATCGTTCTTCTCCTAGGGGGGGGGCTGTGAGTGGGAGCAGTGACAGAGAGAGTGGGAAGAGGTGAGGGCAGAGGCTGGTTATAGTTTTTTTTATATCTGGCTTCCTCTTCTCGGGGAAAGGGTCCCTTCTCTCCAGCTTTTACTTTATGCAAATGTACTTCCACAATGGTAGAGTCTAAAAATTCTAAATGACAAAGTACAGGCTCTGCGCTCAAGGGGAATCGAATCATGATATTTGTTGTTATATGCATGTTCTGATGGCCATGTGTTTAGTTTTTTTTATTATTATTGTTATTTTTTTTTGTGTATTTGCCCCGTGGGTGCTGCAAAAAAAAAAAAAAGGGTATTCCCTTCCTCTTACAGTGGGCTGGGCAACTTGATCCCAGTTTCA